>QLTV01000804.1:1815223-1827035 GCA_003457575.1 Thermophis baileyi
AAAACCTTTGGAGGGAGTTGAAAGCCCGTGTTGCCCAGCGACAGCCCCAAAGCATCACTGCTCTAGAGGAGATCGGCATGGAGGAATGGGCCAACATACCAGCAACAGTGTGTGCCAGCCTTGTGAAGACTTACAGAAAACGTTTGACCTCTGTCATTGCCAACAAAGGATATATAACAAAGTATTGAGATGAACTTTTGATATTGACCAAATACATATTTTCCACCATAATTTGCAAATAAATTCTTTCCAAATCAGGCAATGTGATTGTCTGGATTTGTTTTCTCATTTTGTCTCTCATAGTTGAGGTCTACCTATGATGTCAATTACAGGCCTCTCTCATCTTTTTAAGTGGGAGAACTTGCACAATTGGTGGCTGACGAAATACTTTTTTGCCCCACTGTATTTGGAGAATTTTTCATGTCAAAAGTTCATAGTGGAAAACTTGGTGAAATATTTAGGTGCAAATGGACTTTTGAGGCAGCTGGGAAGTCTGTCATTCACAGTAGAGACAAATAATTCCTTCACTGTCCAGTCCATTTCTAGCTTGCTAAAATTTCCTGCCTTTTCTCTGTCTGTCTCTCTCTCAAAACAGGATACACAGTAAACATTGCTTTAGAAAAAATTCTATGAAGAGCTAATAGTAACAAAATTAACACCTTGCAGATTTTGAATATTTTACAGATATTTTCCTTCATGATTATGATGTTTGTTGTCTTTTTGCCAGACAGTAAAGTAGAAATGTATGTTTAGTTCTTCTTCGTTTATGGTAATGTCACCTGATAAGAACTTGCATTGTAACAATGTAATATTGTTACATTAACAGTATGATCAGTATAATGAGAGGCTCTTTCAGAATTCACACAATTTCATTTTAGCTATTAATGGCTTGAACGAAATTCTGTAGTTATATTTAATGTTTTAAAATCTACTGAGGAATGCCTATGTGAATTATAAATCTGGCATTATTCTGTAATGGATTTTGTATGCATTTTCTGTATAATAGTAATAGGACTTGTATATATTTGCAAAGTAGACACTAAACTAGATTCTGTATAGTTTGTCCTGTATACTTTGTATTTAAATGTTACTTCCAAAATAATAATTAGTAGTATAACCTTTTGGATTTTATGAATGTATGCTTATGGACAATTACATTCTATTACAGATATCTGAAGTTTTTTGTGTCTCTTCTGGATAATCCAGATTCTCAGTACGATGGAAGGAAAAGTTTGATTCTCAGTCCATGGCCTTTTCCTAACATGTTGTTGTCGTCTATGGAAATTCTCAGTCATTCAGGTCATGGTTATCCCAAAGGTGATTTTTTTCAACAGGCAACTGGATTTTCTTTGTTTTTGTTTGAAGATGTTTCACTTCTCATCCAAGAAGCTTCTTTAGTTCAGAACTGAAGAAGCTTCTTAGATGAGAAGCGAAACGTCTTCAAGCAAAAACAAAGAAAGTCCAGTTGCCTGTTGAAAAAAGCACCTTTAGGACTAACACATCGTTACAATTCTAAAAAAACTACAAAATATCTGAAACTAAACATGGAATTAATTTAGAAAATTCAGAATTATGAAGATTAGTGTGCCATTAGTAATGATGTAATTAAGTTCATCACACCAGGTTGCATCCAAACCGTGGTTGCATACAGGCTTGCCTGATTTGCCATCCAAATTCAATAGGATTTACATCTGAAGACCCAAAGAACAGAATTAGTAATTTGATGGTATTTAAATGTAGCGATTTTAATAGGAAATCATTAAGACTGCAAATATTTACTTGATTTACCTGTAATTATATTGGGTTGAATTTATTAGAACTCAGTTCTGAGCAGGGGTGGGTTTCAAAAATTTTAGCAAGGGGTTCTCTGCCTGGTTGCTGGGTGGGCATGGCCATGGTGGGCATGGCCTAGTCGGCCTCCTGCACCATGGCGGGGGGGAGCATTTTTGCCCTCCCTGGGCTCCGGAGGCTTTCCTCGAACCTCCGGGAGGGCGAAAACGGCCTCCTCAGGCTCCGTAGGCCCTCTGGAGGCTGGAAACAGGCCCGTTTCCAGCCTTCTCAAACTTCCGGTAGGCCCATTTTTCGCCCTCCCCGAGCCTCCGTGCGGGCCCTGCACTTACCTGCATCCAAAACGGGCCGTGTGGGGACTCCTGGGAGGGGAGGGGAGGGGTGGGTGGGGCCAGCCAGGAGTGGGATTTGGGGGTTCTCTGAACTGCACAGAATCTTAGCTAGAGGTTCTCCCGAACCCCTGCGAACCCCCAGCAGCCCCTGGTTCTGAGGAAATAAACATGAGATTGTACAACAGATTTGAATCTAATTCAGGACTGGGTGAACGCTGGTGCAAATTATTTAGGAACAGAAGAGGCTGATTGAAGGCATTCTGTTGCCTGAAACTAAAGTTATGATAGTTCCTGCTTCCCAAAATATGCAGAAATCTCTGTAATGTACAGGTAATCCTCAAATTACACAATTGAGCCCAACATTTCCATTGCTCAGGGAAACGTTTGTTAAGTGAATTTTGCCCCCTTTTATGACTTTTCTTGCCACAGTTGTTAGGTGAATCACTGCAGTCATTAAGTTAGTAATGCCGTTGTTACGTGATTCTGACTTTGCTCATCAGAAGGTCTCCAAAAAGTGATCACATGACCCCCAGACACAGCAATCATCATAAATATGAGTCAGTTGTCAAGCGTCCGAATTTTGATCATGCGACCATGGGGATGATACAATGGTTGTGTGAAAAATGGTCGTAAGTCTCATTTTTCAGTGCCATTGTAACTTTGAACTGTCACTAAATGAACTGTTGTAAGTCGAGGACCACCTGTAGTTAAATCTTTAACATTGACAATAGGATAGAATCAGAGGTGGTATTCAGCAGGTTCTGACCAGTTCTGGAGAACCGATAGCGGAAATTTTGAGTAGTTGGGAGAACCGGTAAATACCACCTCTGACTGGCCCCGCCCCCATCTATTCTCTGCCTCCCAAGTCCCAGCTGATCGGGAGGAAATGAGAATTTTGCAGTAACCTTCCCCTGGAGTAACAGAGTAACAGAGCTGGAAGGGACCTTGTAGGTCATCTAGTCCAACACACACCACCACCACCCCCGCTCAAGCAGGAGACCCTACACCATTTCCGACAAATGTTGCAGTATCCTTCCCCTGGAGTGAGGTGGGAATGGAGATTTTACAGTATCCTTCCCCTGCCATGCCCACCAAGCCACGCCATGCCCACCAAGCCACGCCCACAGAACCGGTAGTAAAAAAATTTGAATCCCACCACTGGATAGCATCTTTTAAACATATTTACGGATGCTATTCTGTCTTACAGAACTGGCCTCATAAGATGCACAGCTCTGTTTAAAACAGAAGGGAACAGCTGGGAGATTTGGAAGGAAAATATGCTGCTAATTACAGCCCCACCCTAAAATTTGCTGCCTGTGTCTGCAAGACTGCTTCATGTTTGGGTCAGCTCTGAGAGCAAACAGCAGCTTTACGTTCTAGGATAAGGAGAGAATTTTGCTCTTCCTTCCCCCACAGCTGGTGTGCATTCTCCGTATCTTCGCTCCCCTCTTCTAAAGGAGCCATAATTCTAGCTGCAAAGAATCTTGAGAAAGATTATTGGAATTCCCTAGAAAATTTGAGTTATTTTGCCTGAGGTCTTAACAGCTGTTTCCATAATTCCTTCACGAACTGGCCCATCTGAGACCTGCTTTTGGCATTGCTGAAGGAGGTTACACTGTGAGGGGTCCAAACCAATTTTTTTTTTCTTTTTGCACAGCTGCCGGCCACTTTTTGAGGAAGACAGCTAACGGTCCGTTAATATTTGAATCATATTGAATTCCATTTATTTTCCTTCTATTTCTCCGGTTGGGTGAATTATTTTGGAAGGAACGGAGCAACTCTGAGGGGAATAGTATTTGGATTTGAACCAAATTCTTGTATTATTACTCATGTAATTTTGACTCCACAGATTGTTACTATCTGGGAGAAATTATGCCCATTACGAAATGGCAGTTGGGTCACCCAAGAACAATAATTCATTCAGAAGGATGTTGCTTTTCTCTGAGGATATTACTCTCTTTTCCAACTTTATTTTAAAAAGTGGCCATAGATGGTTTTTAAGCACTTTGACAGTATTGGCATAATATTAGTCTTCTATTTCATGGTTTCTGACATAGCACCTGGACCAATAATTGCATTAAGTGCTCTCAGATGAATAAAACAAAATAAAATTAGGAACTGATTTATGCAGAACTTTGTGCTGTATTCAGTGCTGGGCATCTCCCATTTATATGCAAGAATACTACCTTTTTGCCTTTTCCCACAGGAAAGATATGAAGGGCATTGTACATTTAAAGATCATAAAACTGACTGTGGGCTATACCAAAGGACTTTGGACTGCAAACTGTAGGGGTGTGGTTGTATAAGTGAAAGTACCATTATCCAGGGGAGGGGGGAAACCCCATCAAACAAATCTACCACTTTTCACCTTGATAACCAGATGGAGGTGGAGAATTCTAGCTTAAACTAGTATCTTCACAACGTCAGGTTTTATTATATACAACCCATCTCTCTCAGATGCACTTTTTTTTAAATGGGTGAACTTTTGATCAGTGATGTGAAACATAAGAAAATTGCTTTCAATAGTCTGAGGAGTGGCCCAGGCAGTTGAGTGCAATCTATACTAATTGGCTAATGCTCTCCAGGACTTCAGACCAGGGTCTGACTTAGCTGGAAATGCTGCAGATTGAAACTGGGACCTCCTGCGTGCTAAGAAAATGCATTTTATTTATTATATTTATCTGCTGCCCATCTTTCTGTCAAGTACCCTACAACTGAATACAGTTTGTGCAAAATAGTAAAGTCTAGAGATTTATTTTTCCTACACTGAGGATAAAGTATAGATAGTCCTTGACTTACAACAGTTTCTTTAGGGATCGTTCAAAGTTACAATGGCACGGAAAAAAATTGACTTATGACCGTTTTTCACAGATATGACCTTTCCAGCAGCCCCATGATCAGGTAATCAAAATTCAGATGTTTGGCAACTGGTTCATATTTATGACCGTTGCTGTGTCCCAAGATCATGTGATCACCTTTTGCGACCTTCTGACAAGCAAAGTCAATGGGGAAGTCAGATTCACTTAACAACCAGGTTACTAGCTTACCAACTGCAGTGATTCGCTTAACAACTGAGGCAAGAAAGGTCGTAAAATGGGGAAAAATTCACTTAACAAATGTCTCACTTAACAACAGAAATGTTGGGCTCAATTGTGGTCGTAAGTCGCACTGTATTTTCAGATGCTTACAAGGAAGGAAAAAGCAGTAGAGTTCTTTTTAGGCAGGAATGGAACAATTTAAAGTTGAGCTTTACACTGAATGCTTACTTATTTGACTAAACTCATTGTAATTAGTTAGGTGCTAACTCCTGGTGGTGACATAGATTCCTCTTGGTCTTTTCTGCTTTTACCTGTCCTGGAGACAATCTACAGCAGTTCAAGAGGCATTTCAGTGAGATCCCTGATCCCATTCACCTGCCTTTTTCCACCTTTTTCCATCTTCTGTATTTCCTCAACCTTGCCAAGCAGACATTTCTTCTACTGGATCATCCATTGGCAGGTCAAGTCCAAAATATGCGAGTTTCTGCTTGCTAATCATTCCTCAAAGGAACTGTCAGTGTTTATTTCTTCCAAGACTGGTTACTTGGTATAGCCCATTGTATTCTGAATAACCCCCTCAAATCATAATTTGAAGTCATCTGTCTTCTTTCTCGTCTCCTTTTTCACTGTCAGGCAGTTTTCTATAGTCACAGTTGAAAGAAAATGTTATAAAGCAGCTATGTTGGAAACACTTCTAGAAACTGACAGTTTCTAACATAATAATGGACAGATAGCAGCTAAGAATAGCAATCAGATCAGAGATTTACTTACAAACAATGATTTAATCTCCGTTTCCCACCTTGCATGACAGAATATTTTATATCTATTTCATGTTAGCCCATGTTTGGACGGGAGACATCCCAGTTCAAGAAATTTAGCGATTTAAATGAAGGCAAAATAGCAAGGAATATGTTCTCCTCACCTTTTGGATTAAATCTTTTAGGAAAAAAATGTGTTGATTAGGAGAAATATTGCTGTAACTCATTCTAACTTTTTGATATTGGCCAAGCTTGGCTAAATGCTAATTTAGGCTGTTAGATTAAGTTTAACACCTCAAAAGACTTCCTGTTTGTAGACCTGATACATTCAAAGGAGGAAGTATCTGGAACTGAGGAAGTTGTATTTCCAGGAAAAGAGCCTTTTTGTTACACACCTTTTTGCCTTTTTTAATAGATGGAAACCATGATGATAAACTTGTGTGACCACCATTAAGAAGTTCTCAAATAAAATTGGTCTTAGCAGATAGTGAAAAGATTCATCTTGTACCTCAGATACAGGGTATCTGGTCAAAAGTAGACTCAGCATTAGTAGAAAAGGAGCAAAGAGGCAACTGATAGCATATACTGCATTCCTGTTTCTTTTCATCTTGTTTTGAGTGCGCTAAACAGAAGTATTTTTGTGTTTTTCTTCAAATAACATTACCTTACTTTTTGTCCAAAAAGGTTTCCACAGTGGCTCCAAACATCAATGATGCAACGATTCTTGCCCGTACAGACACAACACAGAGATTGTGTTTGTTTGAATCACAACTAGCTAACCACATTTTAGCCAACTGTCTGTGAGTTCTGGAAATTCAGGCTGTGTGGTTACTTTTATGGTTTGATATTTCATACTGAGTTAACCATGAGCAGCATATCATGGGAATAAACCAACAGGAACCAAGGTTTGAGGATGATGGGCTAATAAAGGGACATCACGTTTCTGGAATAATAACTGTAAACTAAACTAACTGGAGTATCCCTTTACTAGTGACTGGGTTACTATCTTCTAACTTGAATGCCAGCATGACTATTTTTTAAACAAAAAAACTCTTTGTACAGTGAGACATATAGTTGCAGTAGCTCACTTGTAATTCTGGCATGTAGCTTCATTTCTCAACTGAGTACTGAGTTTTGTTTCTTGATTATGATTTGACAGTCCCAGGGTGCTATCTGTTCTCCCAGGAAAGTCTCCTACATTGCAATAAAGAACAAAACCTTAGATTTCTGCCTGGAGACAATCACATTTTTTTCTGGAAAGACTGGGGGAAAATATGAATGTGAGACTTATACAGAGGTGGGATTCAGCAGGTTCTGACCAGTTCTGGAGAACCGGTAGCGGAAATTTTGAGTAGTTCGGAGAACTGGTATATACCACCTCTGACTGGCCTCGCCACTATCTATTCTGTGCCTCCCGAGTCCCAGCTGATCGGGAGGAAATGGGGATTTTGAAGTAACCTTCCCCTGGAGTGGGGAGGGAATGGAGATTTTACAGTATCCTTCCCCTGGAGTGGGGAGGGAATGGAGATTTTACAGTATCTTTCCCCTGCTATGCCCACCAAGCCACGCCCACCAAGCCGTGCCATGCCCACCAAGCCACGCCCCCAGAACCAGTAGTAAAAAAAAATTGAATCCCACCACTGACTTATAACGAAAACATTCCCCTGGGATCCTCTGCCATTTGGAAAGCATTTATTGCATGCATATCTCAAATCTGTAAAGGATGAAAAATGTCATCCACCCACTATCATGAGCCTACAGCTCAAGTCCTAAATTCCTAATTACAGGTAGTCCTTGACTTACCACCACAATTAAGCCCAGAATTTATGTTGCTAAGTGAAAAATTTGTTAAGTGAGTTTTGTCCCATTTTACCGCTTTTCTTGCCATATTTTTAAGTGAATCACTGCAAGTCAGGGGTGAAATGTTACCAGTTCGGCCTGGTCCGGGCATACTGGTAGCGGCGGCAGCACAAGGCTCCGCCCACCCACCCGGATGTCGCCATTTTCTTGTTTTTAACCCTCTGCGCATGCGCAAAGCGTTCTGCGCATGCACAGAGGGTGAAAAAGCGTGTGTGATGGGCGCACGGGTGCGCAGGCGCCCGCTTCCGAACCAGTAGGGAAGGTAAGTATATTTCACCACTGCTGCAAGTGGTTAAATTAGTATCATGGTTGTTAAGTCAATCTGGTTTCCCCATTTGACTTTGCTTGCAAGAAGGTCACAAAAGATGATCACATGACCCCGGGACACTGCAACCGTCATAAATATAAACCAGTTGTCGAGCAACTGAATGTAAATAATGTGACCATGGGGAGGCTGCAATGGTCATAAGTGTGAAAAACGGTCATAAGTCACTTTTTTCAGTGCCATTGTAACTTTGAATGGTCACTAAATGAACTGTTGTAAGACGAGGACTACCTGTACTTTTACTCCTCCACTGATAATTGCATTCTCAATTTAAATTAGGCAATTCCTTGGCCCCTTGTTTCCCCCCCCCCCTTACCTCTGTTCTGTACAAGCTCCAAAATCTTTGGATATCCCGAGCCACCACCATGGGGGATTGTTGGTGGTTCTTCAGATGTTCTTAGACTCCCTCTCTGACTACAGGCTAGTTGAACTGATGGGATTTAGCTCCAACAACATTTGGAGGGCCAACAGATGCTCCACCCTGGACTACTGGGATTCGAGTCTGCACTAGTGCCAAGTCCAAACTGAGGTCTTTTTTTAAAAAAAAATATTTTTATTGTACAATTTTCTACATTTTACCTTACGATTTTCGCTTTACAGCAGTTCCACACCAGAATATACCTACAATTTCTACTTTTACTGGTATATATACACTATTTATACATTATATCATTGTCATTTTAAACAGTTTTTTACATTTTACATTTTTGTAGTATCCTGCCATCTTGCACCAATATACATACTAGACGTTCTTTGTCTATCATTATTCTTATACTTATTTATCATTTCCAGTTTGTTAATCATCTTTTCTCGTGTATTTTCTTAATCTTTACATCTACTATCTAACCAGTTATACCATACATCCCAAGTTATGTAATATTCTGTGGACAGGTTGACAATGGAAATCAAAGATAAAAAAGAAACAGAATATTACCAAATTGAGGTCTTGATAGGATACAGAAGGAATGAGAAACCAGTGTAATGAAATGCTCTTGGTCTGGGGAATCTTATTTATGTCGTGTAGAAAATGGGCAATTTGGGATCTGCAGAATGACCTGGAACGATTTCAGAATCATGATCGACTTTATTAACTTGATTCAGAAGTTTTCATCCCTTTGCCGGAAGAAATGACTGGCCTCTGATAAATGTAGTATTGCTACAGAAGCAGTGGTTTAGCAGTTGGTCCTTCAACACTACATTGTTTTCTCTGGCTGTGTGTCAGCAACTTTGTCTTGTATAACCCACAATGAGTAAATGGCTTCAGTGATATAAATGAACCAAGTCCAAAATAAGGAAATTAGTCACAGGGAAATAATAATGCTAAGATTCTCTGCTGGTTGGAAGCATTTCTCTGTTTTCTTAAGATAGGCTGCATAAATATTGATTTCACCCCTGCATGCCCCAAATTGATTTGTTCAGGCTTTAATAAATATGCTTGAGAATGACATCAATCTGGTTTTCTTCCAAGCAAATATGTTTTTTTCAGTTCTGAATGCACAACAAATTCTTGACAAGCGCTTGGCACTTGATTGGGTAACAAAAAATGTTATTTGTAGTCACCCAATATTGAAAAGATACTTGTATTCATTCTGATGCAAACAGTGTTTTAACCACATTCAAAATGTATTTCGGTTTATTATTCCCTGATTAGAAAACAATGGGAAGTGGAAGTTTCCTCTTAATGACCCTCTGCATTAATTCACCTTGTTTCTAGATAGCACCGATCCTGACATGGACAGAATGAGCTGCTTTTCTGGGGAAGTAGACTGGGGAGACAAGGGATACTGGAAGACAAGGTTATCCATGCCATTTTTTCCACTTTGCATGCCTTAGACTAGCTTGTGATTTGTAGAGTCTATGGCATATATTGTCCCACCACCACCGTTAAATGGGATTCGCCCATCAGTTTGGTTGCATTCAGATATGAAATGAGTCATGCCGCCATGTTCTAACACCGGCCCTGTGAAAGAACGATGCCCATTGGGTGATGTTTGGCTCAAACCCACACTAAAAGGTGTTAAACTAGACCCTAGTGCTCCTGTCAAATTTTAATTAAGATGTAGAAAATGTGCCTTCCTCAATCTGCTGCTGTTCAGAAGTGTTTCAGTTTCTATAATCCATACAGAAGGGAAGTAACTGAAATGCCAGCCTTTATTTTAAAATAATCTAAAGCTTAACAGTTCTCAGAACTCGAATGAAACACTTCTAAAGCACGTGTTCTCTGCAACGTCAAGGATTTTGCTGTTTAATGGTGCCAATTTTTATTATATTGCCTGATTTTGCTTAAAGAGTCCGTTCAGCAAATTAGCTTTCTAAGGAGTGTCTTAAGGGAATCCTGATATTGCCTGATATAGACTTTGTAGTTTGTACGAGTCTTTACCAATCATCTTTTGCAGAAGAATAGAACATTCTTAACATTCTGAATTAACTCCTTTAACTATTTTAGTATCTCCCTTGAAGATATTTAATTCTTCCTTAAGAATTCTTCCTTCTTCTCAAAGAACCAAGCCAAAAATACTTGTGAATACATGCCATCTCTCTTATTTTCTCTCTCTTATTCTCTCTCTCTTATTCTTTCTCTCTCTCTTATTCCCTCTCTCTTATTCCCCCCCTCTCTCTCCCTCTCTCTCTCTTTCTCTCTCTCTCTCCCTCACACACACACACACACAGTGTGTGTGTGTGTGTGTGTGTGTGTGTGTGTGTGTAAAATAATTTAATGGACCTTCATTCAGTAAAGAAAATAATATTTGGCCAAAAGAGGGACTAGGTTCACAATAGTATACTATTAAGTCTACATATAATTTATTCTGACATATTTAGCATTTAATAAAATATAGTTTAGTTTAATGTATGATCCCAACCATCCAGATTATTTTACAATTGTACTACAGTCTTAGAAATCTATCTTATTTTACATTCTAAAAAAAGAACTTGTTTTTTTTTAAATGCTGTGGATAGTACAGTACTAGCACCATATATCTCTCTACAATCCCCATGGTCATTACTTCTCTCCCTAGTCTCTATTGTAGAAGAACATGCCATGCCATGACATTTAGATTTAGAAAAACACAAGAGCAATGGCAACTTTGTCATCTGAATAAGATTCATGAAGCTAGTGCTTGAGTGTACGTGGGTGTGAAAGGGAGACATTTTGCTTGTCTGCATCATCTCTCCTCTTTTTCTAGGAGGCCTTCCCTTCCAGTTCCTTCAGCAAAGGAAGGGAATGAAGTAATATTTCAATGTTCCAACCCTCAAAGAGGAAAAGACCTTGCTTCCCTTCCTTTGTCTGTCTTGTGTATGTCAACATCTGTAGGATATTACATGGCCTTTGACACATTTAGTTCCAAAAGTTGTGCTTGTATTTATAGTCACCTAATACGGAGGGCAGGGCGGGGTGGGGTGGAGGAGATCCTGGCACATGGCAATCTAGTTTGTGTTCATAAAGCCATTTGGGTCACATTTTACCCCAAAATAATGAAGAATAGGATAGTGGTGATGATTTCATTTTAATGTTTGCTGATTAGTGTACATTTAAAGTGACAATATTCTATTCTATTCTATTCTATTCTATTCTATTCTATTCTATTCTATTCTATTCTATTCTATTCTATTCTATTCTATTCTATTCTATTCTATTCTATTCTATTCTATTCTATTCTATTCTATTCTATTCTATATTCCTATTCTTTTTAATTCTATCCTTTTCTGTCC
>QLTV01000804.1:1835122-1865661 GCA_003457575.1 Thermophis baileyi
AAAGAAAAAACAACTGCCCGGAATCAGAAGCAATACTGTGCATGATTTCATCGTAGGCTTTCCTCTGTTCTTGATTTAATTTTGGAACATTCACAGCAACTGCTTGTGTCAGCTGAATGGTATTATAAGACAGTTCACTCAGGTATTGACGGTTGCTGACAGTGGCTCCTTGCTCTCATGAAGGTGGTGGAAATCCGGAGTGTTTTTCCCGACATGGATATGACAATATCCTCAAGAAGAATAAGGCATTGGTTGTAAACAATTTGGAGGACCAGTTGGGCATCTCCACACTCTCTCTCCATTAGCCTTCTAACATCTTCTGCAAGACTGTCTCTGTATTTCTCCCACAATTTTAGGGGGTCTGCAACTTGGCAGAAAACCAACATGATGGCAAACAGCTGACGGAGTTTGTTAGGAAAGTCAGAGATTGAGGCTTCTTCCAGAGTGCTGTCCCAGTGAGCATTGTCCTCCAGCAAGCCAACTGCACTGCACGCTGCTTGAAATGTTGGTTGAGGTACCCCTGCCACAGTTTTTAGGGCAGTAAATGACATTGGGCTACGGATCTCATGCAAGAGGAGGCATAGGTAGTAGCACTCAGCATTACTGGGATGGACGGTATACACTCTACCCAAAACCTGATCTTTCTTCACCCCCGGATAATCTGGTACAGGCTTCCCTTGTTTCCTTCTGCAGAACTGGTTGCCTTTCCATATGTAGTAAGTTGGAACTTTGCAATATAAAAGGATCCTTGCGAAAGCATTGACTTTGCAGAGGTCAAAAAAGGCCAGAAGTGTTGTTTTTGGATGGTTATTCATCCTCTCAACAACATTGTCCTCAGTAAAATAAACTCTCTGGCCGTTTTTGAGATGTACAGCAAGGTGCATAACAGGAGGAAACCTTTCATGAATATGGAAGCAGAGAATGTGCCAGGCTGCCTCAGAGCTGCTGAAGTATCATCCTGCCTCGTACCTCGTCACCTCGTCCACATCTTCAATGGTGAACGCTGCCTTTGTTAATATACTTGCAGATGTATTTTATGGATTTAACTGAATTGCAGTACTCAACATTTATATGAGCCGAGAAGGTGCGAGACAGGACGGGGTTGTATGGCACCACCCAGCGATTGTCAAGATCGAGTCCAGTGATGTTGGCAGTGAAGCCACTGTCTGCTGGGGACCGCCTGCGATACTGAGGATAGCCGTCCTCTCCAGTTTGAGTTTCCTTCAGAAAGGGCCAGGGGTACTTCTTGCTGCAGATGCCATCCACCATGCAGGTTGAGTTCCTGTTGAGGGGTCCACGTGGGCCATGGATCATTGTCATCTTGATAATGTCATGGATGGCTGCAGGGTGAGTTCTTGTTGAGGGGTCCACATGGGCCATGGATCATTGTCTTGATAATGTCATGGAGGGCTAAGTCTAGGTCGGGATCAGGTACCTCAGCACTTCTAACTTTGTCAATGGACTCTGGTCTTATCTTCTCTTCTAGCCAGAGAAGAATATGAATGTGGGGGAGTCCACATTTCTGCCATTCCACGGAGTACATGTGACACCTGGTATTTCCAAAGATGCAACCTTTAGTGAGGAGCTTCATGATATGTTTTACTTTCACGTGAAAAACCCTTGCTACTATGTCATGTCTATCATAAGATTTTTGTCCGTGTTTCAAGATCTGTATGATTTCTGGCCATTTTGGATTGCAGGTAAATGTAATGAACAGATCCAGTCATCCGAAATGGCGCACATACATCATCGCATCTTGAATTCACTCATGCATGTAGCGGGGTCCTCCAGTGAAAGAAGACGGCAACACAACCATCTTGCCAAGCTGTGATAAGTGGCTGTCAGTTCTTGTCATGGCATCCTTCAGGTGCACATACTCCTCACTTCTCAGGTTTTTTTGGTTTCTACAAATCCAATTGAGTCTTTCACTCTCAATTTTCTCATACATATCAACCAGAAATTGATTGAGAAGGTTGCGGAACAGCAGTAGGTAGCATTCTTCGCCATCATGCTCCATTATCTTGTAGCTGTAAAAGGCAGCAGCAGACATGGTCTTCTTGAGAGGAACCTTGGTCTTTGGGTCGCACTGAGGTATATTGATGTAATAGCCATCTTCTCCACAGCAGAACATCAGAGGGTACTGGAGAGCGTCATAAGCACGGTGCGTCTCACTGATTGGTAACAACCTGTTCTCTCTGCTGTGGAGAACGATATCTCTCTTCTCAAAATCCTGGCCAACAATGAGAACAGCCACTTCTGTAGTCATGGGGGCATTGAAACGACCTCGGTGCTCTCCAGAACGCTTCCTATCAGCATTAATGACCACTTGGAAGTCCTTGTGGCCCTTAGAACAGAATCAACAGCAGCCTTAAGTTCCAGAATATACTTGTTGTGTTCACGCAGCAACTTCTGCAGTTGGCTAACCAGTTGTGGATTAACGCCTGGGTAGATTTCACAACGGATGTCCCTCTCATTGTCATCATCACCAACAAAGTATATCTGGAGAAATGAAGGCTGCTGCTGAGGCCCCGCCATGATACTCCCTATCCTGTGGTAGACCTGCCCCTGCACTTTGAATGTTGGCATAGAATTTCCCTCCTTCACCTCTCTGGCTCCAAAAGATGTCATTTGGAAGCATCCGTTGTACTTCCGGACAGCAGAAAGAAAGTGCTTTGCCACTGGATGCTGGTGGGTGAGAAGGCTGTGTAAGGGTTCAGGGTAGGGGTGAAGGAGAGGGAGGTGGACTTTACTGCCACTACAGCACATCCCGGGACTCTCATCCTGCCACTTTAGAGCATGGCACCAGGCACAGGGTAACCGGGGTCCGAGATCAACAACCTTGTCCCTGGAGTAATCAATCTGAGGTTCATATTTAAAACCAGACAAATACTTATTAGTCCAAGGCATTGATGTAATTTGTGACTGATTAACGTAGGGGTTATTAGATGTATACTTTTTTACAGCCTGTGTACTGACTTGGGGCTGAGTTTGACGATACTTGTGTACAGCTTCCCTTACTTGTGTTTTCCTAATCACATCTGTAAATCTTTTTCTGTGTTTTTTGCCTCTTTTCCCTTTAACTGGTGTTACAGTAGAAGGAACAGATTCATCTGAACTGAGGAGGAAAATAGGGAGGGGGGAATCTGCCTCTGCCTACCAGCATCCATCGGTATTCATGTGTCTAGCATCCTGTCAGTGTGTGAGAGAGTTGAGGGGTGTTTGGAAACTCAAACAGTATTTACTGTGTGAGGAATAAGGAGACAGAAAGGAGGCTGGGCGTGCCTTAGCTCAACTGTTCTGTAGTAAAGCTGCTTGCTGCTGTGAAAGCGGAGGGGGGAATCTGCCTCTGCCTACCAGCATCCATCGGTATTCATGTGTCTAGCATCCTGTCAGTGTGTGAGAGAGTTGAGGGGTGTTTGGAAACTCAAACAGTATTTACTGTGTGAGGAATAAGGAGACAGAAAGGAGGCTGGGCGTGCCTTAGCTCAACTGTTCTGTAGTAAAGCTGCTTGCTGCTGTGAAAGTAAAACTGAAAGTGAAACACCTCTCCTCTCCTTGTGTTTTGTATTTGGAACATATAAGCCAAGAGGAACCTACGTGCCAAGTTTCAAGTTTGTAGGCTTTACGGTTCTGGAGAATTCGTGATTACGGCGTGAGTGGTTTTCACTTATATATCTATATCTATATCTATATCTATATCTATATCTATATCTATATCTATATATCTATATCTATATATCTATATCTATATCTATATATCTATATATCTATATATCTATATATCTATATATCTATATATCTATATCTATATCTATATATCTATATATCTATATATCTATATCTATATATCTATATCTATATATCTATATATCTATATATCTATATCTATATCTATATCTATATCTATATATCTATATATCTATATATATATATAGACTTTCTCGCTCCAGATAATTTTCCTGCACAGAATCCACTGAAGTATCTTGGTTATGATTAATAGAGCAATCCAATGCTTAGCAATAAGCCTGATTGATTACATCGATCTTAATTTATTGTCAGATAAGGGAGACTTCTCTGGTAGGCTATAGCTTAAAAGGTTTTAGTCCACCAAATGTTTTAAATGGAACTGCTTTAAGTATTGTAGCGACAATTGACTGCATGCATACCAGAGGTGGGTTCCTACCGGTTCTATCCGGTTCTTTAGAACCGTTAGTAACTCGGCGATGATGTCACGGAGCCGGTTCTCTCGGTGTCTCCGTGGGCGCCGCCATCTTGGATTTTGCTTCTGTGCATGCACAGAAGCTAATTTTTGCTTCTGCACATGCGCAGAAGCTATTTTTTGATTGCTGCGGGGGCGCGCGTGCACGGCACGACCCTGATTAAACCGGCAGCAAAAGGATCCAGAACCCACCCCTGATGCATACACTAAGGAGATTCATTGGGAAAAAAATGTAGGTGGCCCAGAATTATCGAGTTCAAAGTCACTTCTGACAGGTGTGGAGGTTAATGCAGTAATCTCAGAGGTGATTTTCTTCCTTATTCACAGAAAGTTTCTCGAGGCAAACTAAGTTGCACACTACACGGTTTTGTGCCAGAGGATTCATGCCTGTGTATGCAAAGCACCAGTGTTCTATATTTAGCTGCAGGCTGATTATCAAGGCATTTGGTACACCTAGACAGAATTTTATATTTAGTGACATTTGAAAAGCATTTGCAAAATTGCACCATGGGCTAGAATCCAAGCTAATGTATTTGAATGCTAAATTTGCTTACCACGTGTAGTTTTCAAGCTGAGTTACTATAAGAATAAGATCACTATATTGCTAAAAAAATAATAACTATGAGAATCAAATATAACTAATAAAATAGAGCGCAAAGCAATTGTTAAGCTCTGGGACATAAAATGCAAGCATATCCATTTTCATAGCTTCGGGTCTGCCTCTAATCCTTCAAAATAGAGTCTGTACTGAAATTTGCAATGGTCAGTTCCCATAGCATTTCTGAAGATGACTGTAAGACAGGGTAAAAAATTGGATCCAGGGTACCATTAGACCTGGAGCGTGGAGGAAGATGATGACAGAGAGCAAGGTTTCACTGATATGATTCCATAATACCATTTAGACTCAATCTGCAGATGTCTGTTTCCTCTGTTTCTCAGTGGAAGAGAAGATATGGACTGGTATCTCCTTCCGTTCTCCTTCACATAATGAGGAAATTTGTTTTGTTTACTAGTATCTTTTCCAGGCACAGATGGTGCATACCAGCTCAGGAAGGAAAGGTCTGATGCAAACTCCAGCCTGGGAGTCTGCTAGATGCCTCCAGCAGGCCCAATGAGGCTGGGAACTGATGAGAAGTAGGCTTCGTAGAAAAGGTGGACTATCACCTGATGTCTCATGATCCAGGTGTTTCAACTCAGTAGACTGGCTTAGGCCTGCATAATAAGGGGATTCTGTCAGTGATCTGAGAAGACAAAGGAGAGGATATTTCAGTATGTTTAATATGCCTCTGTTTATAACAAATGTTTACTGGTGCATGCAGACATGTGTTTTCTTGAAATAACTTGCTTTGTGACCTCTCATGGTAGCATCAAACGATGTGTTCTGGCCAATTTTGTCAGTGGAACCCTGTGAATACCTAAGTTATTAGATAGATTAATCCTGTGCGTGGGAAGAACATGATGTGGAGGAGATGGGAGGGAATAATCTCACATAGCAAGGCCAAAAGGTCAAGCAGTATAAAAGGTAGCAATATGTACCATACAGAGCGCAAATAAACACAGGCACTATTCTAATAAGACTTCCTTCATTTCATTATTGGAATGAGTAAGAATTCATGCAGCACTTTTCAGAAAAGTAGCCATGTAGATCATCCTGAAAAATTAACAATTGAGTTGCGGCAGAAAGAGTGGAATTTCTTAAATATACGAAGTGATCATCTTAGATTGCTATGGACTGTGTATTGTTCAGTCTTGTTTTTAGAAATAAATTCCTTTGTCTGTCTTAAGACAATTATCTCATGGGGCCCAGAATAAGTGAGCAGGTTTTATGGTCTCAAGAATTCTTCATCAGTCAAGGTGATATATGGTGGTAGTGAGAGAAAATGGTGTATGCTTTTCTAGCCATGCATTTCTATTCCCTGACAATGGCTGAGTAAACACATTGACCAGGGTCACACATCACCCAAAGCCTAGACTTATTTAGTTTATTGAATAAACTATAATTTGCTAGATTGTTAATCCAGGTTTAGAAAACATAAAATCTGTATTTCCATAGCAGATTAAAAATACTCCAAATGGATGTGGGAAATATGTCGGAAACCAGAGTTTTCACTCACAGGAATTCTGAAAGCATCAATAATCAGCCACTACCGGTACCTAGCACAGAATGTGGGAAGAATAAAACAGGAAAGGGCAGGATGAATAGGTGCCAATTTTAAAGTTTTTGGGAAGCTTCAGCCATATTATAGCTAGCCTAAAGAAAGCCTGACACAAGCCATATTTTGATAAAGCACGATAATGAACAGTCTTTTAAAGTCAAGCTTTATTGATAGACTGCAGTTAGCTGAGTTTATGAACAGTTTATTAAATGATAAATTATGGTTTACACCCATAATGGGTAGAGTCAGATAGTAAGCCAAGCTAAACCCAGCCATCAGCAAGTTCTGATTTAGCAACATCTATTAACTATTCTTAGATGGAATGCTGGAATGGTATGCTGGCATTCAAATTAATCTTATAATGTGCTATGATTGTTAATTGCATCGAAGACTATCTTCAGTGGTGCCTGGAGGAGAAACAAACTATGACTGATTGCACCATTTTTTAATAGTGGAATTATAAGTCACTCTGAACATATATTTTATAGAAGTGCATTAAACTGTTTGAATTCAAAATTAATTAAAAATTAAAAATATTTTTTAGAGAGAATAGAGTTAGAATTTTACTCAAGACTCAAACAGTATATAAGAATTCTCTATGTAGAATGGAGATGAATACAGATTCTGATTAAATATGTGAAGAATTTCAGTGTAAAAGGGTGAAAATATTTATATCATTGTGATTAATAGACAGAACCAAATTGTCATTAAACACTGGAAAAACAAGAATTATGATTGATAGTGAGCTAATGATTCTCCGTATAAATGGTGGAAAGAAAAGGGTTGAAAAATAAACATAACAGTCTTAAAATATGGACACTTCTGCAATTATTAATCTTCTGAAGAAGGATACTGCCACAAGTGTAGAAAGTGGCAATGAGAAATATAAAGCTGATACAGTAAGTCAA
This sequence comes from Thermophis baileyi, assembly GCA_003457575.1. Classification (NCBI taxonomy): domain Eukaryota; kingdom Metazoa; phylum Chordata; class Lepidosauria; order Squamata; family Dipsadidae; genus Thermophis; species Thermophis baileyi. The sequence goes on from QLTV01000804.1 coordinate 1,842,406, forward strand.
CTCTAGCGGGTTCATCTGACTGGATCAGATGTACATACTGTGAAGAGGCAATGCTTTATTTCAACTAAGGCCACTTCTAATGTCTGATCTGAAGCCCCCTATTGGAATCTCCTTAAACTGTGTCTTTTCCTGGTGTTGCACGACTATTGTGAGAGTCCAGATGAAGACACAGCTCCTTTAAGAAAATGCTGATTTGTGTGCCATGTGCATTCCTGCATTCTCTTCCAGCTGTTGGTATGGTTTTATACACTCTAATAGTTACTTGTCACCTTTGCTGTCCAAGGAATCCGCAGGAGCCTTTTACTAACATCATAGCCTGAACAAGTGGTGGTATTTACTTAAAAACACCAAAATAGAGCTGAATCTTCCTTAAATGTTGTGCAATGAGAAAACCAACCAAACTTGGGAGATATACATACATACATACACATATACATCAGTTGTGGGTTGCTCCCGGTTCGGCCCGGTTCTTAGAGCCGGTAGCGGCGGTGGAGGCTCCGCCCACCCGCCCGGGACGCTTCTGCGCATGCACAGAAGCGTCGCACGCACACGCGAACCAGTAGTAAAGGGTTTTAGAACCCACTACTGATATACATATTCATATACATAAGGGGACACGGTGGTTCAGTGGCTAAGACGCTGAGCTTGTCGATCAGAAAGGTCGGCAGTTCGGCGTTTCGAATCCCTAGTGCTGTGTAACAAAGTGAGCTCTCGTTACTTGCCCCAGCTTCTGCCAACCCAGCAGTTCGAAAGTATGTAAAAATGCAAGTAGAAAAATAGGGACCACCTTGGTCCCTATGTGCGCCTTCAGCGTTTAGTCATGCCGGCCACATGTCCACGGAATCGTCATCAGACAGTGCTGGCTCTTCGGCTTAGAAACGGAGATGAGCACCACCCCCTAGAGTCGGGAACGACTAGCACGTATGTGCGAGGGGAACCTTTACCTTTATATACATATATACATACAGTAGATATACATATACATATACATCATATACATATACATACATACATACATACATACATACATACATACATATGTGTATAATATATATATATTAGTGCTTTCCTTTTTAAAACATCCATACATTTAGAACTGAATTAGAACATCCATACATTTAGAACTGAATTTCTACTTTTAGCTGTGATTCCAGGATCTTCCCTCTGTTCTTTGTACCTTCTCAAATGTACAGAATTTGCAGTTGCAACAACCATTTCTTTTAAAATATATTTTTTATTAAGAATTTTAATTACAGTTGTAAAAAACTAATACAAACTAAACTTAGAGAAAGAGAATAGAAATAAAAGTTTGGTCTGGTGATTAAGGCACCAGGCTAGAAACCAGAACACTATGAGTTCTAGTTCTGCCTTAGGCATGAAAGCTGATTGGGTGATTTTGGGCCAGACATACACTCTCACTCCAACTCACCTCATAGGGTTGTTGCTGTTGTGGGGAAATAGGAGGTGGAAGAAGTGTTACGTATTTTCACCACCTTGAGTTATTCATAAAAATAATAAATTAGGATTAAAACAATTAAAAAAAACCCACAAAAAACAAAGAAGAAAGAATAAAGGAAATGAAAAGAAATATATAAAGAAGTGACGTCTAACCTTCATCACAAGTATAAACAAATGTAATAACTCTTTACCCCTATAACATTAAACAGATATCTCTTCAGCCCATATTCCATCACTTAGGTATAAGCAAATCTAAAAAACATCAACTGTTCAATCTCAAAGTCAGCAGAAAGTCTATAAGGGTTGCTAGAACTTTGCAAAAAAGTAAATCTTATTTTAACCTTGATCAAATAAATCAATGTTATATTCCTTCCTTTTACTTATAATAGTCTTAACATTTAATTCAATCAAATATTGTTGTAGGATTTGATTTCTCCTCAATTCTTCTTTATCCCATCACACAAATTTCTTCAAGACTTTACCAAGTCTCTTTTGTAGATGATATAAAACATTTTTTCCAGATGATTCTCTTGGTTTAACATTTATATTTTCATTTTAATTTTTAAAACCTCAGCCAGTTTATTCTATGTATCCAGTATCTATGGAGATTCTCAATCATCCAGGACATAGTTGTCCCAAATGTGCTTTTCCAAAAGGCAATTAGACTTTCTTGGTTTTCCCCCCTTGAATCTTTCACTTCACATTCAAGTGTGTATCTGAGACACAATCTTGGCTAAAAATGAGATGTCCCTGTTGTACTTTGCTCCCATAAACTGGATGTGAGTGAAGAAAACATAACCAGAGACCAGGCAGCGACCCCCTCCCTCCTGCCATGGCAAATGAGTGGTTTTTGTTTTTTAGTTTCAAGTGGTATAGTTAGTAGAGTATAACAACTAACTTTGGCTATTGGAAACAAAGCTGCCTCTCTTGTAACTTGGAAACTTCTGGATTTAGATGATATGCTAGGGCTGTTTCAGATGTGGTTTAGCACACTGTGTGAATATAGCCATAGACTCCACCAATCTAATGGAACTGTCACCATACATGGAACTAAAAAACACATTAGGGGATACATTATCTGAGTAGGAATTGTTAGGACTTATTACAAACAGCAAATCCCTGTTTAAATATCTTTCTGAGATAAGCTTTATTTACTAAACAAATTGCTATTCCGTGTGTGAAGAGAAAGTTTCAATTGAAAATTTGAAACCCTATTTTATGCTAAGAAATGTGAACCACATTACAAATACTTGTACTTAATTCCCAGCTTCATTGATTAAAACCGACTCGCACTGATTAATGAACTGCAGTTTTAGATTAGTAACTGCTGATTAAAGCTTTCCACTCTAATAGTTAAAACAGAAAACTGGAAGGGGTGATAGTAAGATCTTTTGCTTCTTGTTCCTCCCTTTGGCAGAAACCCTGAGTGAGTTGCCTGTGATTTGCATGGCATTGCTCCTGCTTATACAACCGAGTGCATTGAGACTTGCAACCAGCCTTTGCATTAAGTCAGCCAGTCATGTTTTGCTGACTGAAAACATATTTAGAATGCTTGTTGGAGGAAAAGTTATTTTCTGTCTCCATCCAATGATAATGTTTGTAGCTTCCTGCCAACATCGTTCACTTTAGGACAGAATGTAGCATTTCTGAACAAGCATTTGGCACAAGGTTTCATTGCAGCCTTTACAGAATGAGAGCCTGTAGGAGGAAAGACGCACAGCCACAGGCAAAAGCTGCAGTTATTAATCAATCACTAAGAAGAGCAGGCTCTTTAGGCTTCCTCTGGAGAAAGAGAGGAACAATTCCCCTCTGCTTCAAGAGGCATGTTTGGCAAATTAATCAGTGGTACCATGGTCAAAACAGAGAACAAATAATAAGACGGGGGCTATAGTATGGAACCAGTTCTGCATTCAACATGAATGTTATGCATATGCTGACATTTGCTGGTACTTTAGGATTATTTTTTTCCCCATGACCTGGCATCATGTATATTGTTCAATGGAATCAATGTCAATATTCCAGCATTGGCTGTTGTTTTCTTATCCTATGGCTGCAATTATTACTTGGTTCAGATATCTCTTTTGTAATTTTAATCACGGCACATTCTATCCTGCAGGGTTGGTGCCTTCTGGGTTTCTTCAATTGAAAACAATGTCATCTATCCAGACCCCAGAAATGTGCTTTCTCTGTAGCAACACCTGGAACAAAGTTCTTTCTGAGATCTGGATGATTCCCACTCTGCTGTTGTTTAGCAGAGCTGGGAAGACCTGGCTGTTCACCCAGGCCTCGGTGAGGGTGAGTGAGACCCTTCATGCCATTATGCTTGTCATCTTTTATCTTTATCTTTTATTGATTTCATGTAATTTGTTTCATTGTTGTGAGCGCCTAGACTAGAGTCATTGAGGATCAGTTTAAATCATAATATTGTAACCCAGTTTAAACGTTTGGCTGACTGTGTGTACAACAACAACAACAACAACAACAAGTTAGTAGAAACATCAGAAGCTTTGTGCAAAGATGAATGGCACAATGGAAGACCCAGTTGCTGGTCAATGATGACAGGTTAATATCAGGAGAGGAATCTTTCAAGGAGACTCATTATTACTATTGTTTGCCATTGCATTGATTCCTCTGTCAACAATACTTGAACAAGTCATGCCATGGTTATCAAACATCAAAAACATCTAGCTATCTTACCTCCTTTACACGATCTGAAGCTGTATGGAAAAACACCCTCTGAAATAGAATTGCTGCTCAATGTTATCCTTATATACAGCCAAGATATTGCAATAGTTTGGACTGGACGAACTTGCCACCCCCACCAACAGGGAAAAAGTGGTGAAAATGGAAGGAATAAAGATGCACCATGGAAGTAATATCAAGAGTCTGGATGGAAGAGCACCACAAAATACAGGGGCACCTTCAAACGACACTATCAAGCACACTGAAGTCAAGAAGGTTAGTAGTGAATACATCATGAGAATGAAGATGATCTTAAAGTCGATGAAGAAAATACCATCAAGACAATTAACACCTGGGTAATTCCAGTCATTAGATACTCAACTGGCATAGTGCACTGGACTTGAGCAGAATTGAAAGAATTTAAAAAAATAATGAAAATGAATCATGCCCTTCATCCACTCAGTGACACTGATAGACTCTTCTTACCAAGGAGCATAGGTAGATGCGGAATGTTTACTTATTTATTTACTTATATATTAAGGTTTTATGCTACCCATCTCACATACTGTGACTTTGGGTGGCTTAATGTTGCCCGGTGTATGCATATACAAAGACAGTTGAAGAAGAAAAAAGGGTTTTGGAAGAATATCTGAAGGACAAGAAGATGCACTGAAACTAGCACATCATGTAGGCTTATTTAATACTGTAGAGATCAAACTTGCCTACAAGATGACCAAATGAAGAATAGAAAAGACACATTTAAAGGCAAAGCTAGTACACATAGAAAAATTAGCAGGCAAAACAGATAACAAGTCCTGGCAATTGGCTAAGAGCCAGAAAGTTGAAGAAAAAGACAGAGGGGCTAATTCTGTTTGCACAATAGCAAGCCCTAAGAACAAATGCGTACAAAAGAAAAGAAGCTGAAGAAACCCTGGTTGGATCATTGCTGCAAGAAGATCACACAGACTGACCACAAACAATGGCATGACAAAGTAGTAACAATGGTGCATTGGAAGATCTGCAAGAAATAACATTTGCCTGCAAGCAAGAAATAACAAGAGCCCAAAATAGATAAAGTAATAGAAAACAAAGAAGCTAAAGTGCTCTGGAACTTTAGAATTCAAACACCTGCCACATAATACCCCAGACTTATCTGTTGATAAGAAAGAGAAAAAAAAGTAGATAGTGGACATTACAGTTAATAGGTGCCTTGGGTGCTATTACAAAACAACTGGTGCACACTTAGCATTGTGCTAAGTGTGCACCAGTTAGCAATGCTAATGCTAATACCAATTAGCATTGACAAAGTCAGTTTTGCATCAGTCAATTGCAAAAGGCAGCTTTACCTGGAACAGCTCCCATCCTGTGACCATACCATTAATATTATTTACATTTGCCTATTCAGATCCTTAGAAAGGATTTGATAAATGGACAAAAATGTCAAGGTCTTAATATGGGACCAAACCTGTAGTCTCCTTATGTATGGTGCAAAGGTAGCTATCAACCTTGGGCAGAGGTGGTCACCACCTAAATATATGTAAGGTAAAATACATATTTTGTACTGTATGTTGAAATTTTCAGCTATAAGCTCATTTCCCAGTGGGGAGAAAGAATTATGGAAAAATCTAATGAACTGCTGTTGGATTGCCTTGACATTCTTGGGTGAGATGGGTCAGTGGTCTGACTCAGAATGGCAACTTCCTATATTTCTATGAGTCACTTTCTGGCTTGGATAAACTTCCTGACAGAAGTAAATAAAGCCAGAGCAGTTAATCATAGAGAATCACAGAGATAGAGTGGGCAAACTCCTGCCTGCCCATTTGCTTTGAATACATGAATGCTTTTAGTTTTTCCCCCCATAGCATTCTAGTCTAACAGTTTGGGAAATTTTCATATTGTTATGTCTCAAACAGAAATGAATCAAAACTGCAATAAAACGTCCTCTGAATGAGCAGTGAATTCAATGCTGGTAAAGTGCAGTACCATAAGTATCTGGACATTGAGAATAAATATGCTCTTAATGTAAATAATATACGTGCAAATGAGGATTTCCCCATCCCCTACACCCGAGCTACAGATATTCGCCACTATTGTTGTTGTTGTGAAGTCGTGTCCGTCCTCTACCATCCCCCGGAGTCCATTTAAGCTCAGCCAACTGCTTCAGTGACTCCATCCAGCCACCTCATTCTCTGTCGTCCCCTTCTTCTTTTGCCCTCAATCTTTCCCAGCATTAGGCTCTTCTCCAGTGAGTCCTTCCTTCTCATTAGGTGGCCAAAGTATTTGAGTTTCATCTTCAGGATCTGGCCTTCTAAAGAGCAGTCAGGGTTGATGATCTCTAGGACTGACCGGTTTGATCGCCTTGCAGTCCAAGGAACTTGCAGGAGTCTTCCCCAGCACCATAGTTCAAAGGCCTCAATTCTTTGGCACTCAAGCCTTTCTTATGGTCCAACTTTCACAGCCATACATTGCAACTGGGAAAACCATAGCCTTGACTATAATTCACCACTATTGCCCACGTGCAAACGTTTGTATCTGTGAAAACCTCAACAATTATGGAATTATATATAAAGGTCGAGGGCAAATAGGGACGAGGAAAGATAAAGGACAACTAAAGCCACCACACTCTACATGCGGGATACCATAAGCCCAAAAAAAGAGTGAGCAACTAAAGAAGGAAGGAAACCTGGGGAAGCTGCCTTTTCTCTGCCGCCCAACGAAGAGGGCGCGACGGCTGAAGGGACATGTAGTCAGCACTGGGAGATCTCGGGAAGCAGAGCTGAGCTTCAGAACTACGTTTCCCAGCAACCTTTTCATCGGTCGATTTCTCCCACCGTTCATCTTGGGCGCAAATTATCACGTTTTGTTTATCCCTGGAGCCCCGCCCTTTCCTAACTCACGAGGGATGTCGTCACGCCTCATGAATATTAAGAAGGCGCTCGAACGGCGTTAGGGAGAGCGAGCGAGGCAAGCAGAAAATTACACCCTTCGTATGCGGCCTGCTTTAATTAATATTCATAAGGAGCCTCAGGAGGAGAGGAGAGGCCACGCCGGGTGGGTGGGAGGGACGGAGGAAGGAGGCGGTGGCTGCTGCCTGCCGCCACTGAGCCCGTCTCTTCTCCAGTCCCTAATGGCGCTCGCGACAACGGCAGCAGCTGCGCGGCGGCAAGGCTGAGCCGAATGGAACGCTAAGACACCGACGGAATGTTCACTGTTGCTACATAATCCCGCGCCCCCTCCCCCCTTCGGAACGCGGCTCGCCCGGCCGTTCTACAATGGAACCTGCGCAGCAACCACAGCTTGGAAGCCGAGAAACGCCGGCCCCGATGATCGGCAAGGGGGAGCGGCCGAGCAACTCGGGCCAAGCAGCCCCCGGCATCGAGAGCGGCAACGGCATAGGAGGACCCAGCCCGTTGGAAGGGGGCAAAGGAACAGCCGCCGTCGCAGGAGCCGCGAGAACGGGGCTAGTCGGCGGCCACCACCGGCGAAGGAAACGAGGGGCCGCGGCCACCGGCTGCGGCGCTTCGTTGGCGCTAGCGGCCAACGGGACTCAAGCGGCGGCTATTCCCGGCAGCGGCGCCAACTCCCTCCTGTTGCGGAGAGGCAGACTGAAGAGGAATCTCTCGGCGGCTTCTTCCCCCGCCGCTCCGATCGCCGCAGCCGCCGCGCTGGGGACACGCAGCTTAGATCGGAAGACCCTGCTTTTGCTGCCCAAGCCTCCCCGGCAGCTTCAGCCTCTCCAAGCCCCAGAGCGAGACTGGGTGCGGCGGGACCTACAGCGAGGATGCGTCCATGTCTACTATTACTATCACCAGCAGCAGCAACAGCGGGGTAGCGGCGGCGGCGGCGGTTGCTCTCTGCTCCCCGTGCTTTGCAACCTGGAGACCACCGCCGCTGAAGTGGCGCTTCGCTTGCTGCAGCTCGGACACCGGGGAGGCGGGAGTAGCGCTGTCCGGGTTTGGGGGAAGGCGGCCGCCGCGGCCGAAGCTCCGCTGCCCCCTAAAGAGGAGGCGGCGGCCGATGATTTGCTCCTACAATCATCATCAGCTTCTCTCGGCGGGAAAGAAGAGGCGCTGCCCGAGCCCGCGGAGGCTCCGACTTCTCCGGCGGGAAGTTTAACCCCGATCCCAGTCGGGAGAAGGCCCCGAAGCCGTCGAGGGGCCCCCAACGGCTTGGGAGCTGGAGAGGCGGCGGCTGTTCGGCCCAGGCGCCTGGCTCTCAGTGGAGGGGAGAGCGGCCGGGCGAGTGGGCAGCCCAGCCTTTCCCCCTCCGACTGCAGCCCCGGACGGGCCTTTCCGCCGCCCCGCACCGAACTCTACCTGTCCGGCCCGCCGCTCTCTTGCCCGTCCCTCTTGGGAGGGTCGGATACCGAGAGCTTCAGCCCCAGCGCCGAGAGCGCCTCCGACCGCTTGGATCCTTATAGCGGAGGCGGGGGCTCTTCGTCTTCTTCGGAAGAATCGGAAGCGGATCTTGCGCCGCCAACCGCGGCCAAGGAAGAAGGAGCAGGATCGGGGCCTGGAAGGAACCAGCCACGCCGGCCAGGCGACCCGCTTTCGGTGCACAGTCCGGAATCCCGGCTAGGGAGAGCTTCGGGGGACTCCCCGGGCAAGGGGAAAGCTTTGCGGGGAAGTTCCTGTCCTGCTGGGGAAGCCGCCTCTCCGCAGCAGCCTCCGGCCTTGTATGTCCAGCTCCACGGAGAGACCGCCCGCCGGCTGGAATCGCACGAGAAGCCCCTGCAGATTCAAAACGACTACCTCTCGCAGCTGGGCTTCCGGGACCTGTGGCGGGTGCAGGAGGAGGGCATGGACTCGGAGACCGGTTGCCTCATCCGTTTCTATGCAGGTGGGTGAGAAATGAATGGGAGGCGTGTTTTTGTGCTCAGAGGAGCGTGTGAATCATCCGTTACCGTGCCGCTTCCTGGGTTTAACGAAGTGGGATCGCTCCTTCTCTCTGAAGAGAGAATGGAATGGGAAGATCTGCTCTCGTACTCTGGCGTATCTTCAGTATGGAATAGTTAAACCTATGAGTATTTTAATGGAGAAAATAGTACCACTAGTCGGTGAGGTGGGGAAAATCGAGCTTCAGCGGGTGGGGATTCTAGGGGGAAAGGTGTGATCGGCCTGATGGATCCCTGTGGCTTTATCTTTGTCCATGTTACTTCGTGGAGCTTTGGAAGATTTCCAGAAATGGATCAGAAATGTCCTGAGTTCTGATCCCTTTTGTCTACATTTTCCAGTCTGTTTATAATTAGGTTAGAAACACGAGCAGGGAAAGGCTCTGAAGAAAAAGTGGGTGCAGAAGATCTGTGAGAAAATAGACCTCCTGACTGGCCTTTGGAACTTGCTTGGCTATTCTGTAATTTCTTCAGAGGCTCATGGCCAAGGAGTGAAGGTTGTCTGAAGAAACTTGTGGGTCAGGCATGTGGAAGGGTTTTCTACTATCTGCAGATATTCTTTCTCTTGCGCCCCCCCTCCAAATTTGCAATAAGAGAAGCAGGTCAGAAAAGTTACTACTTCACCTTTAGGAGAGAAAGCATCAGCTACTACCAGTACCTGTTTATTGAGGCACCTGAGTGGAAATTAGGGGAATGCTGTTTCAAGGCATGTGCTTCATTAGGCATAAGAAAAAATATATGCATATGTGAAAGATTAAATATTTCTGTTTTCTAGATGGAACTAATTCTCATTTACAAAATGATGTGTGTTGGTTTGTAAAAGTGTTCTGGGGAAAAATAAAAATACAGGTATAGAGATCTAAAAAAAGTCTGAAGATTGTCAGAAACAGCTGAGACATGCTATTTAACCTGTGATTTATTTATCTGAACAAGCTTTATTTACAATCTAAGGTCAAACTCTCTGCCTGGTCCAGTTTAGATTGATTGAATCTGGGAATGAATTTGTGTTTCTCATGGGTGAAAATCATTGCATATTAAAAGATGGAAAAGGCAAAACATTTTTCTGATATTCAATTTACTTTAATTTCTTAAGATCCATAATGCTGAATGCAGCCTGCCAGCTGACTCTTTCTGTTTTACTATATCAAGTCTTGATCATCATCTTTACTTTTAAAAGATGTTTAATTAATGTTTAGTTCTAGATAGAAAGCTAAATATATATGAATCTTGTTTATGGCATCGATGTTCATTGACATACTGACTTGTTATCTGTTAAGCTGTGTAGCGCTTTTTTGGATTTGAAAGCAAAAAGGTACCTTAAGGTGTGTTTTATATCCTAGGCACACATTCTGTCTGCATTACTTCAAACCAAATACAGGTAGTCCTTGACTTACAACCACAATTGAGCCTAAAATTTCTGTTCCTAAGTGAGACATTTGTTAAGCGAGCTTTGCCCCATTTTACGACTTTTCTTGCCAGGCTTATTAAGTGAATCACTGCAGTTCTTAAGTCAGTAACATGGTTGTTAAGTGAATCTGGCTTCCCCATTGACTTTACTTGTCAGAAGGTCGCGAAAGATGATCACATGACCCTGGGACTCTGCAACCGTCATAAATATGAGTTAGTTGCCAAGCATCTGAGATTTGATCATATAACCATGGGGATGCTGCAACAGTTGTAAGTGTGAAAAATGGTCATAAGTCACTTTTTTCAGTGCCGTTGTAACTTTGAACGGTCATTAAACAAACTTGTAAGCCGAGGACTAACTATGCCTTTTCTTGGGATCTTGCTTTTTTGCCTTGAAATCCAAAGGACTGCAAATCTATAGTATTTACAAATGGATTCACCCAGTAAGCTAATCATGTGTAAAGCTTACAATGTTGCATGAATTCAGGTGTTATGGTTTGCTAATGTTTATAGTTAGCAAGTTGTCTGAACTTAAGACAATTATGGTTATTAAAAACCATGGTTAAGCCAACCATAAGTTTGTGCATTGTAAGAACTTAGCTTTTGGGGGTTGATTGAACAGAGGAAGTAATGAAGAGATTTTTAGTTCCAGATTTCATCTTGGTTGTATGAACTAAATGATAGGATCTGTAACTTTGAAATCCAAGTAGCTTTTTCTTGAATATTGCTTCTTCCTTTTTAAAAAGCAGCTATCATTAAAGTACAGGTAGTCCTCAACTTATTATCACAATTGTGACTACATATTCTGTTACTAGATAGTTGTTAAATGAGTCACATCCAATTGTATGACCTGGTTAAGTGAATCACTGCAGATGTTAAGTGAATCAGATGGTTGTTAAGCGAATCCACCTTCCCCCATTGACTTTGCCTGTCAGGAGTTAGCTGGGAAGGTCAAAAATGGTGGTCACATGACCCTGGGTGCTATAACTCCGTGGCGCCCAACCTTTTGGACACCAGGGATCGATTCCATGGAAAAATATTTTTCCGTGGACTGGAAGGGGCGTGGTTTTGCATGCTGCCTGCATCCCACGGATGGGGCTTCGCTTGTTTGCGTGGCCCTGTTGCATGCCACGGACTGGTGCCGGTCCACGGACCGGGGTTGGGGACCCCTGCTGTAACTCTTGTAAATATACGTTGGGTACCAAGCTCCCGAATTTTGATCATGTGGATGCTGCAATAGTGGTAAGTATTAGGACCGATCATGATTGGTTTTTTTGTGTGTGTGTTGTAACTTAAAACAGTCACTAAACAAATGGTCATTAAGTTGACTACCTGTATTGGGGCATTCTTTGAAAAAAAAGTGTAATAGTTTGATAATGAGACAGCCTTTTCCAACTGGGTGTCCTTCAGAAGTTTAATTATAGTAGTTGAACATGAGGGTTGAAGAAGATTGCTTGATTGTCAGACATTAACAGTTGGTGATGGTCTTCGAATTAATTTCCTCAAAATGGTCATTATGAAGTTCTGTTTCAGAGAACTGAAACATGTCCTCTTGGGTGACTTTGGTGGAAAACATCTGCTTATAAATGTTATATATAATATTAATATTGAAGCCTAATATACAGACTGTCTCTGAGGTATTTGGAGTGTTCCAAATAATTTTTACATAACTTTATTTGTTATGATATAAAGTTAAGCTACTGCTTGTGGTTGCAGTCTTTTTCTCTGCCAGTTAGTTGCTATTACATGTTCGGATTGTTTGTGAGGGATTGTTTCATTTAATGCTTTAAAATAATAAATGAAGAGTTAGTTGGTAGGAGTGGAAACATGCAAAAAATTATAAATAGAATATTTGAATACTTTGTTTATTAAGATTCACAGTAGAATTTGGATGCAGGTGATTTTATCTGATGTGAATGTTATCTTTGAAGCACTATAAAAACACTAATTTGACAAGTGCTACCAATATTTTTTCTATGTACAGTTTAAAGCTTTATATCCTGTCTCCTTTAAGTCTAGCTTCCCCTTGTATAGTTGTGATGTTTCAAACTGGCCCATTTAAATCTTGCTTAAAATATCTGCCTCTCAAGAGCTTGAGCATACATTTATTTTTACACTTTGCTTGCCTTTTTGTAGCTGCAAGCATTGATTTTAAAGCTGTGGCAAGAAGTAATTCACTTGATTAAGTGAGATTCCTGAGGGCATGTGGGGAGAAGAAACTAGAATAATCTAGGCCTTTGCAATAGGAGGAAAAATGTGTGCTGAAGCCTTACAAGATCAATTCTGTTTCAACCTGACCTGCTTCCTTTAGTGGAGTTATCTGTGGAATGCTTGTTCCCACAACAGAATGATGAGAAAGCAAGTTATTTTGTTTGAGATGACTTTGTTTGTTCTCTCAGCAGCAATGATCCTAAGAGGAAATAGAAGATTCAGACCTGAGGAAAGTATGTGACAAGTGCTTGGAAGAAATAATTGACACAAGTTGTCCTGGAAATGCTTACCTTCCATTAAAAGTCTCATTGAAAAAAAAAAAGGAATATTTTGGAATAAACCTTAGGGCTTTGGTGTGCAAATGCAGGCAGGTGATGATGGGCAGATTTAGAGAACCATTTTAATAAGTTTATGTCTTGTATTTGGGATGTCCTCTGTTTCAGGTACAGTTTCCAAAATACGCTTTGATGTGTTTGATAGTAGGAATGCAGCATCTATTTGAAATACTTTAAAGAAACCATGTCTTTTCCTAAGATCTTGTGGCAGTTGCTGCAGCAGGTGCTTTGATGAGCTCTGAAGCACTTTTTGGAGATAGGATCTGAAAGGGGTGCATAGCTTGAATTTCTATATACCGTATTTTTCGGACTATAAGACGCACCAGTGTATAAGACGCACCAAGATTTCGAAGAGGTAAGTAAGAAAAAAAAAGTTTTTGCCCTCCCCCAGCCCCCAGGAGCACTCTGCAGACCTCCCAAACCCTGTTGTGAAAAACGGGCCATTTTTTGCCTGTTTTTCACAAAAATGGGGGTGTTTTTGCCCTCCCCCAGCCCCCAGGAGCACTCTGCAGACCTCCCAAACCCTCTGCGCACCCCATTTTTGTAAAAAATGGGCCAGTTTTTGCTTGTTTTTTGCAAAAATGGCATTTTTGCCCTCCCCCAGCCCCCAGGAGCACTCTGCAGACCTCCCAAACCCTCTGCACACCCGTTTTGGTGTGGGGCGGGGCTTCGGGAGGCCAAAAATGGCTGCATTCGGTGTATAAAACGCACCAACATTTCCACCCTCTTTTAGGGGGGAAAAAGTGTGTCTTATACTCCGAAAAATATGGTAACTTCTTGGTAAGCTAACTATCAGTACAAATAGTCCTTGTCTTACAACCACAGTCGGTACCAGAATCTTGATCATAGAGTGAAGCTGTTATTAAGTAACATGCCCATGGCCCACTTCGCTCAATGACTGAAATCCTGCCTCTCCCAGTTGCAGTCTTAAGCAATCTGCAGGGATCGGGGGGGGGGGGGGGGGGGTCTGGTGACCACTGGAGCACAGAAACCTGCCATGGCCAGAAAGCCTGGGCCCTCTCCCTGCCCCACCATGCTCAGGAGGCCTAGTCCCTCTCCCCATCCCACCATGCCCAGGTCCACTTACCTTTGACTTTTTCTGTACCTGCTGTAAGAAAGGTAGCTCTCTGCTATGGAAGATGATTGATGTAAAGGCTGAAGAGGCTCTTTCCTTCCCAGAAAGGTAGCAAAGACAGTTGTTCTTAAGAATGATAATCTGCACTAGCAGAAAGGTAGTTTTCCCCCCTCCCCCAGCGTCTACAGAATAAAGCAAATGTAGTTGGCCCCAGGAATGCAGGGGGGGGGGAAGGGACTCAGGCCTCTCAGGCATGGGGGGTGGGGAATCCTGCCCTGGAGTCTGTGACAGCCTTGTGAGTGCTGGTGGACCGGATGGGCAGCTGAGATGGAGAGAAGTAGGTGGGTTGGTGTTGCAACATCCCCATTGACTTAAGGATGGGCACACTGCCAGGTGACTGAATTTTGCTAACTTGACTGTGGGGTTGTTGCAACGGCTGTAACTTCAGGCAGGGGCCGTAACTCCCTTAGTTCAACACCATCATAATTTCAAACGGTGGGTAAAAGAACAGTTGTAAGTTGAGGACTATATGTATTGTCCTGCAAAATGGTGTGAACAAGCTTACTGCTCTCTTTATTTTCTTAAATTTCCCAAGGATAGAAATATTACTTAAGTATGTGTTTGCCAGAGTGATCATCTTATTAAACACCAATATGAAAATTGTAATGAATTATCTTGGCACATTGTCAGCCTATTGTTTACCTCCCAGTTATGAAAGTACTTGCTGATTTTGGGGAGTAAGCTGCAGAACCAGAACAAACTGTACTTTTGACGAATTGTGGTGGCGCAGTGATTAGAATGCAGTACTGCAGGCTATTTCTGCTGACTGTCAGCTGCCGGCAGTTTGGCAGTTCGATTCTCAAGGTTGACTCAGCCTTCCCATCCTTCCGAGGTCAATAAATCAGGACCCAGATTGTTGGGGGCAATATGCTGACTCTGTAAACCACTTAGAGAGGGGCTGTAAAGCACCATGAAGCGGTATATAAGTCTAAGTGCTATTGCTAATTGACAATCTCCCCCCCCCCCACTGCCATAGAAACCTTATCTACATTTTAAAAAAGTTATCACTAAAAAAATGCTGACCAAAAAGTTCCTAAAAGTTAAAGTTAAATTAATGCAGGGCCTCCCAGATGTTGCTAAACCAAAACGCATGAGCGATGGCTATCCAGAGGTTGCTGAATTGCAACTCTCTGTACTTCCAGCCAGTAGAATTGTTGTCCTGTTTCTAGTCAAGAATTTTCTCGATCCTTCCCTAACATGTTTTTGATGCTGGAGTGACCTTTGAGAAATGTTGGCCTGTTTCAACTTTAGTTTGGGAAGTGACAGTTAATACACCTTGTGATTGTACCCGTGCCCTGAGGTTTGCATATTTTGAACTTTTCTTATCCCATCTATGTGGATTAACTTCAAAGGATTTTCACTGAACTCATATTGGCCTACTTCTTAGGGGTTTGCTTAGGATTGCAGCCATATATTAATATAATACCTCGAGACACATACCAAGAAGCCATTGAGTTCTGTTGTCTCTAACCAGTTTTGTCCAGTTTCACTTTGTTTGGGCTGTTAGTCCAATCTATTAAGAACTAAAAGGGTCCCGCCCTGCTGATTCTTTTGCCTTTCATTATTGGACATTGTTACTTAAATTTTGTAATAACTCTCCTCTTGGCGATGGTGGTATTGATATACCTCGGAGCATTCTGTGCAATTAAACTATCCATCTGTTCAACTCGGAACACTAGACGTTTCATACAATCTGTTGGTGATATACAGCCACACGAAAGCCCTCAGAACAGTATAAAAAAGAACTCAAAGCTCTCATCCAAACACTTCCCACCAGCTTTGTGCTTGCTTTTGTTTACTGAATAGTGTTCTCTTACAAATTCAAAGGCTACCTAGAAAATCTTCACTATATTCCATTTTTCCTGCTACGAGTAATATGAAATTTAGCTCTGCAGAAACAACTGAGACATAGCTACCTGGAAATGCTTTGTTTTCAAAAAAACTTTTCATGTAACATTTTGGAGAAATGCACAGTACTTGGGCACAGCATGAGGGACCTTTGGGGTCAGTGGAAGATGGACCTGATAGGAAAACATTAACTTCATATCTGAAGAGCTGTGAATTGTGTGAAATCATGGATGGCTTACCCTCTTTCTGCTATAAACCCATTGTGTAAAGGAATGCAGATGTAGTTAATGTCTTGCTACCTCTGCCCAAGGAAGTTATCTTTGGGCATCTGAGGTTGGAGACACAAGATGTCTCCTAGACGCTTTCTTGTTCCTTCAGCTCCTCTCCTGGTCTAGGAGTGAACAGTTGTTTAAGTATATATTTCTGCTTTGAAGAAAGTATTTGGGGGACCAGTTAGGGGACTTGGCCTTTTGTTCCTTGTGTGCAAGTAGATAGGGACCAACTGATGTAACCCTTTCTTTCATCTCCTAGCTACAGTGCTGGCTATCAGGAGGCCAGTTCATATATCCCTGGACCTTTTCTTAAAGGTCAACCCCTTCCAACATTTCTCCACATCCAGTAACATTTCCCCACTGTCATCCTTCTGATGGAGTATAGGATATTGTCCCTGTGTCCACGAAGACTGCTACCCTGGCTTTAATTTGTGGATTTCTTGGCTACAGTCTTAACTGTCACTTCCCAAACCAAAGTTGAAACCTTTTTTCTCCCTTGCCTCCTGAAAATGGAGCCACCAGAAAGTTATTGTTTCTAGAAGGCAGGGCATAAGACTGAAAACATTTTAAATCATGTTTGAAGAGTTTGAGATAGTGATGGTATTCCTTTCCTTTCAACTCCAGTTTTGATGACAGAGAAGAATGTATCTGTTCTTTTCAATCTAGGTTGCAGAGCTAGAAGCACTCTGTTTTGCTGGTCAGAAACAATGGTTTAATGTTCTGGAATGTTTCACTGAAATTTGTCAGTTTTTACCAGCTATATATTGTATGAAATTTTACCATGCTCTAAACAGAGAAGCCTGTGTATACAAGAGTAAGAGAACACTGTGATCCAGTTCAGAATATCATCCAAATCTTAGTCTCACTTTTCTCCCATCTATCATATCCAGATATTAGGTACCACAACTTGAATCATCTCTAAAATCAACTTTCTAACTAGCGAGTAGATTATGCACAGCTGATCACAATCCAATAAAAATAAGAGGGCCCTTGGTTTCATATTCTTCAGTTTAAGAAAAGATACAAATCAAGCATGTATGTAAATCTCACAAAGGGTAAGGTCCTAATTTTTGTGCTATGTCATAACTCTGAATTGTGTAAAATTATAAAGATGTAATGTAGGCTTCCCAAGCATAGTCTGCCTGTCTGCACTTTCTGCCCTTCATTTTCCCCACTGATTTCAGCTATGGATTTGTTTTGCTTCTATGTCCAGATTCATTATTCGGTATTGTGTGATGACCCTTCCAAGCTCTTGCGGCTGTAATCCTGCTAGAATAAAAGAATTGGCCACATAGTGTGTATCATTTTTACTTGGAAGGCTGGCAGACAGTGTGTATGAATGCCACTGCTAATCAGCACAGGACCTTTTGGAAGAGAATAATGTGTTCGTATCTTGGTTAGCCATTTCATTATATACTGCTGGCATGGCTCCATGTCAAGAGCTTACTGTTGAAATGAAAGGTTATCTATCCCTGTTGTGAACAATTAAAAAGAATAACCTGTTATTTGTGAGCAGAAGCTACAATCTTGGAGGTTCAAAGGTGGTGCTTCATATTTATACTGCTTATATTACTGGCGATAATATGTAATTGGCATGACTAGTAGTTGTGTAGCCATGGATAGTGTTATTCTGTAGGCAGAAGTGCCCGTTTAGGAGCGTAGAAGTTTTCAGACATCATTACAATATATTGTTCCATATTCCATTATTTTAATTACATACTACCGGTATATGAAGAAGTACTTTTTATCTATTCTGATTCTTCCACCATTCAACTTTGTTGGTGACTCCAGGATCTAATATTATATGAGAAGAGAAAAACTTATTTTGTCTTCTTCAACCTATGTACCATTCTGTGCTGTAATGTCAGTTGTCTTTCTAATAAAAATAGGATTCATTAGTACTCTGCATCTTCCTGAACAATCCTAAGGATGCTGAGAATTGAAGTTCATCAACTTCTGGAGTGCTATAATTGCATTCTCTTGTAGGAAGTGAGTGAGTTTCTGAGGACATAATCCAGTCCACTTTCAGTTGGATATCATATGGTCCAAATTAGCTTTTTCATGTATATAATTTGATCTGACTTTGCTGTTGTTGCTTGTAGAAAATCTCCAGTGTGTGGAAGTCATGAGTGTTCTCAAACGCATATGGATAATTGCTGGTCAAAACTTTGAAATGTTTTGGAACATTTGTGTGGAATCTTTTGGTGGTGATGGTGGTAAGACCGGGATTAAATTTTCCTTAGGGAGGGACTGAAACCAATGTTGAGAGTAGAGTTGATAAATTTTTATTTCTTTTCAGAGTTAAATTACAAAATCCAAAAAGAAAAAAGAACAACACAAAGACAAAAATGAAAAATGAAAACTTTGGAAATAAATAAAAAATTATCAATGAGAGTAGAGTGATCACACATAAGGTTAGCTTTTGAAATCCAGCCAAGTAGTACAAACTGCTTACTTCTGCTTTAATTTATTTCCTACTGTATCTATATAATTAGGCCAAATATAATGGCACTCAAATACAATTGAATTACTTTGTAGGCAAAACTACATAGAGGTTCATAGTTGTAGTATTTCAGAGAGTTGGTTTGGTCTAGGGGTTAAGGCACCAGGCTAGAAACCCGGAGACTGTGAGTTCTAGTCCCATTTTAGGCATGAAAGCCAGCTGGGTGACTTGGAGCCAATCCCTCACTCTCAGCTCAACCACCTCACAAGGTTGTTGTAGGGAAAATAGAAAGAGGAAGAATATTAGGTATGTTTGCCATATTGAATTATGCTTGAATTATTTATAAAAATAAAGGTGGGATATAAATACATAAATAAAAATGAATAAATACAGCTAGAATGCCACCTAGGCTATGGAAATTTGACTATTCGTTGGAAGTCGTCTTATGTACAAGGGATCACTCATTTTGTTCAGGATTTAGTTTCTCTAGGATGCCATAGTTGTGCTATAACCTGCTGTTAGGCAGCAACAGCCCCTACGTAGGAAGTGACTAATGACAGCACTGTTCATCTTGAAATTTCAGGCGCACATTGGGTAGGTGGAAATTCCAGTTACCACTTCCTTTTCACAAATGTTTGTGTGATAAGTATAAATGTTGGAGGGTGACTGTATTGTGCAAGCTAATCAGCTCTTCACTCTGTATATTTGGAAAATATTAGGAAATTAATTTATAACTGAAACCCCAAATGTGGCCAAAGGCTAATGCCATTAACCTATTTTAAGCTATAGAGACTTATCTCTTTTTAATTGAATGTCTAAAGTGTTTTGCATAGGTTATTTTAATACCCTTATAAGATAATAGATTAATGCTATTCCTTAATCACAGATAGAAAGTCACAGAAAGAGGCCAGTTTTATTTATTTATAACATTTATAGGCCATCATAATCACAACTCT
The DNA here is from genome assembly GCA_003457575.1 of Thermophis baileyi. Lineage (NCBI taxonomy): Eukaryota > Metazoa > Chordata > Lepidosauria > Squamata > Dipsadidae > Thermophis > Thermophis baileyi. Next base: position 1,862,044 of record QLTV01000804.1, read on the forward strand.
GGGGAGCTTACAAAAACAAAGAAACAATAGAAATATAAAAAGAATGCAAATAGCAATAGCAATAGCACTTAGACTTATATACCGCTTCATAGTGCTTTACAGCCCTCTCTAAGCGGTTCACAGAGTCAGCATATTGCCCCCAACAATCTGGGTCCTCATTTTACCCACCTCGGAAGGATGGAAGGCTGAGTCAACCTTGAGCCGGTGAGATTTGAACCGCAGAACTGCAGCTAGCAGTCAGCTGAAATAGCCTGCAGTGCTGCACTCTAACCACTGCGCCACCTCGGCTCTTATAACCAAAACACCAAAAGCGTCTGGAGAAACAATCTCAATTGAAACCCACACAAAGGGTCTGTCACATACTCTTAAGACAAGGCCTGAGGGAACAGCCAAATCTTGAGGGTTCATTTAAATACATTCAAGATGGGAACTATACAAATCTCAAAGGAAATGTTGCATGCTGAGGGCAGGGGCAGTTCCAGACAAAGCTACTTTCCTGGGCCCCATCAGCACTGGGATATGGCGCATGGTAAGTCGGTCAGAAAAAATGGGACAGGAGAAACTGTTGGGGGTAGGTGGTCCCTAAATAACTTCCAGGTGCTATTGAAGGTGCTGGTAATCACCTATAGAACCCTCCATTGCATAAGGCCTGGTTATTTGATTTGTGCCCATTCAGTGTAATTGAGCCCACTCCAGGTTCTCTCAGACAAACAATGTCATCTATTGGGAATTTTACAGTTCAGCTTCTGTGTTGCATTTCCTGCCCTCTGGAACAACAAACATCTCCTGGAGATTGACATGGCTCCCAGGCTTTCAGTTGATCCTGAAATGTCACTTTGCTCCCAGGTCTGGGCCAGGGTAGCCTTCATTAGTTTATTGCTAGTTTGGGGTATATTTGATTGTTTCACTCTTCTTGATGTGCTTTTTTCTTTCTTTCTATGTATGCCTTGGAAGCTGCCCTGAGTCTTTTGGGTGTCAGCCGATTTGCAAAGTGAATAAATAAATATTATACCAGTGGGAACAGGATTAGTAGGTCAGTCCAAATTTAGCACTCATTTATGGGGTTCATTTAATATATTGGGGGTTGGTTGTAGGTTAGTGAAATAGTGGAAGCCCCGCTATTTGTGGGGAATTGTTTTCTTCACAAGGTTGTTGTCCATCAAAACTAATCTTATCAAATAAGAGGAAGTGGCTATGTTTAGTAAACATTATTAACGCTCCAGTGTAGGATGCATCTAAACCAGAGTAACTTATGACACATAGTTACTGCTAAGATGACCTATGGCTTTCTGACTAGCTTTTCAGTATGCAATTTAAGATAGTACTATAATTATATTAACCAGCTCCGTATTATTTAAGTTGATTTGCATTTTACATTGTGAAAGAAATGATGCTATCGTGTATAATAAGCTGAATATCTGCTCTTCCTTCCCTTTTGTTTAAAATTGGCAGTCTTTAACTAGCACAGGATTAAAGATTGGTTGAGTTTTCCTCTTTGTAATAACTACTGTTTTGTTGCCATAGTGTTTCTATGATGTATAGTAAGCTGTTAACATTGCAACACTATCTTTTCTTTTTTCTCTTCTCTTCTCTTCTCTTCTCTTCTCTTCTCTTCTCTTCTCTTCTCTTCTCTTCTCTTCTCTTCTCTTCTCTTCTCTCTCTCTCTTTCTTGTGGATCTAAAATTGATGGGGGGGATGTATGTTTGGATCAAGGGTCCTGTTTTTCACTGAGGACTGCTGTGCCAATAAAAGTTACGCTAAAAGTACTGTAGCTCGTCTATTTTAGCAGCATGTGACCATGGTATTTTGGCTTATGCAAATTGCAAAGAAATTATGTTAAATTGAACATCTTGCATTGTTCCCCAAACTGCCTATTTTCAATTTTATGTAATTAAAAGATTTTGGTTATTTTAAGAGGAAAGGACAAAAGTAGGGAATTGTTTGCAAATAGTGTAGATTTCCAAAGATCTACTACTTCCTCCTAATGTCTTAAACAAGATAAAATGCAATATGTGAGAAACAAAATTTGGAGGTGTATTTCATTGGACACTTTTCTTTAGTAGTAATATTTCTGGGAGCTGCTTCCCATTGAAGCATACCTTTATTCTCATTCTCTCAGAGAGAGGGGGGGAGGGAGGAAGAGAGAGAGAGAGGAGAGAGAGGCGGGGGAGAGAGAGGGAGAGAGAGAGAGGAGAGAGAGAGAGAGAGAGAAAGGAGAGAGAGAGAGAGGGAGAGAGAGAGAGGAGAGAGAGAGAGAGAGAGAGAGAGAGAGAGAGAAGAGGAATATATTATCTATTATCTATCCCTGGTGCCCTAGGCTGTGCCATAGATTTCAGTCCATATTTTGAGACAACGTGTTAAAATTCATCTTGTGGTTGCCTAGACCTACGAACTCAACTTCTGAAGCGGGGATGTTGCTGAGAGTCACATTCCAAGGATTTCTGATGATTGATGCTTAAGACCTGTGGTAAAATGAGGATATATCTTGTACTTAAAGTGGATTAACATTCATCTTCAAATTTAGTCCACTATAGAAATGAGAGATTAACATGATTTACTGTGGCTGCTGTGTGCTTCTGCATTTATTTATCATAACAGCAGAAAGTATTTCACACATGAAGGTTTACTTGGCTAGAGAAATGTTTACCAGGAGATCAGTTTTTCTAACAAAATTGAGAGCGTTGCTACATATGATTAATGCATTAAAGCTTTGTTTATGAAACATCACATCAGAATACTACCCCTCTCCCAGTCTACGTGCCTCTGATCATGAATGAATTGTTAGTGTCAGAGAATATTTTGCAAATATTTACTGATCTCTTACTCTTTAATGACCAATTAGTCTACAGAGATAGAGGTAGGAATGATATCCTCTTGGATTTGATAGCAGTTGTTCACATGCTAATCCTTGGCAGAATATTTTTATAAATTCCCCGGCAAATAGGACAGCAATAAACCAAAGTTAGCAACTGTTTGTTCACATTTGTTTCGATGAACGGTAACCTTGATAAGTGGTTTTTAAGTTTCCACATCCCACTGATTCCCTGGAGTACAATCCATATCTTGCTCTAGCCAGATGGCTACAGAATATGTGCTTGGCTGCATGGAAGCCAGCTGGATTAAAATTGTGGTTAATGCTATATTTTATATAGTGACCACTCAGAGGCCAACCTATGAAACCTGTATGCTTTTTTCCAGCAAAGGTACATGGAAAAAGTTCATAAAAAGTTCATAAAAGTTCATCACCCAACCCAACATCCAACCTACCATCAACCAAAACCAACCTCTCATCATCCAAAACTAGGCATGCACGCCCCTTACTTCCTTAATATCTACCACTGCTGATCTTAAATGCAAGCTAATTAATGCAAGAAGCATTGTAAACAAAATACCCGAACTCCTCCTCTTACTTAAAACTGCTAAATTCGACATTATATTTGTCTGCGAAACATGGCTGAACGCATCCCTCCCTGACTCCATTATCAAAGTAAGAGACTATCATGTTTACCGGTCCGATCGCGAAACCCGCAGTGGAGGTGGAGTTGCCATCTTCTATAAAAAATCACTAAACCTAAAAAATATTCAAGTTACACATGATCTCGCTCTACCAGAAACCAT
>QLTV01000804.1:1867117-1900082 GCA_003457575.1 Thermophis baileyi
TAGAGTACTCATCTCTAATTAGCTAAGTGCCAGAGCCCCCTGTAACAACATTGCATAAAAAAGCATTAAGTGTTGTTAACCTAATCTTGTGTAGCTTCTTCTCTGGTAATATTGTACTTTTAACCAGAGCATATAAAACATTTGCTAGACCAATTCTCAAATACAGCTCATCTGTCTGGAACCCACACTACATATCGGACATTAATACAATTGAGAATGTCCAGAGATATTTCATGAGACGAGTACTACAATCCTCTGCTCGCAACATAATACCTTATGCAACCAGACTTGAAATTTTAGGCCTAGAAAACTTAGAACTACGCCGCCTTTGATCTGACCTAAGTGTAGCACACAAAATTATATGCTACAATGTCCTACCTGTCAATGACTACTTCAGCTTCAACCAAAACAATACACAAGCAAACAATAGATACAAACTTAATGTAAACCGCTCCAAACTCGACTGCAGAAAATATGACTTCAGCAACAGAGTGATCAATGCCTGGAATTCACTACCTGACTCTGTGGTTTCTTCCCCAAACCCAAAAAACTTTAACCTTAGACTGTCTACTGTCGACCTCACCCCATTCCTAAGAGGTCTGTAAGGGGCGTGCATAAGCGCACCAGCGTGCCTACCGTCCCTGTCCTACTGTCCTATTGTCTGCATCTATCTGTATTCACTTTGATTATGTTTATGATTATACCTATACCTGCTATCTTGTACATGTTTGACAAATAAATAAATAAATAAATAAAAATAAAATAAATAGTAAGTCATATTATGGCTTACAAGGTGAGAATCCATCTTAATAATGAAACCATGGTTTAATTTGTGGCAGTAAACCGCAATTTGAAGTATGTATGCTAAATCATGTCTTACTATTTCTGAATTTGAGTGATAACCCTAAGTTGATATGGAACAGTAGGTGGTTAAAACAATCTTGGCTTGATATTACGTGCAAGTGGAGCTAGAAGTGGTCTCATGAAACTAGGTGAGAAGATTTCAGACTCTGCCATGGTCTACTTTTTCTGGATGTCCTTTGTGCTTGTCTTCCTATTTACCGGTAAGTCAAAGTCTTGGTTCCCAATTGCTTGGGTAAAGGAGATTGATTCTTGGTGCTTTCTGTTCTTGGTTGTTTTCTTGTAGACATTTTATTATTAATTTAGGTAACATCATCAGAGTGAGAGAAAGAAGGGTTTACTGGCTGTCTATATGTAATAGCTTATCTTGCCAGTCTTGGCAGGTGTGACTTGATGATTTCTCGATTAGGATATGGTTTCCTCTCCGATTGCTTATCTGGAGCTGTTTCCTGCTTATCTGAGTATTGGGTCTAGGGTCTGGGATAATTATTTCCTTCTTAGGGAATAGTTTATAAATGGGCTTTATCTGTTAGTCGATGGCTGATTTGTCTGATCATCAAGCTTCCAGGAATTCCCTAGCATTTCAGATTTGGCTTGATCTAAAATACTGAGATTGTTTTTTTGTAGCAAGCAATGTCACTTGTACATGTGGAGGGCAGTGAACAAAAGGGTGAAACTATCAGGCTTGGACCCCATCCTTCTCTTATATTTTTCTGAAAATGTCAGGCTCCCCCAACCATAATATACGTACTGCCTGACTTTAAATCATTTTCAATCACTGATTTTGAGCCGAGGTGGCACAGTGGTTAGAGTGCAGCACTGCAGGCTACTTCAGCTGACTGCTAGCTGCAGTTCGGCGGTTCAAATCTCACCGGCTCAAGGTTGACTCAGCCTTCCATCCTTCTGAGGTGGGTAAAATGAGGACCCAGATTGTTGGGGGCAACATGCTAACTCTGTAAACCGCTTAGAGAGGGCTGTAAAGCACTATGAAGCGGTATATAAGTCTAAGTGCTATTTTCTAATTTCACATGACTAAACTAGGACCCAACAGGAATCTCAGACATAGACTCAGCTGGATAAGTATTTTTATTGCAGACAAGAATAAAGCTGAACAAAACAGTGTATACCCAGTGGAAAAGCACAAGTGCCTCTTATACATTCAATGGTTGAAACCGGTAGCCTTTCCTTCTTGCCCTTCCCACAAATTCATGGATTCTGCATAGCATGTGATGGCCTTGAAGAGAGCAATTGCCAAGCGTATATATGCCAACTCTGGCCAGAGAACTACTGGCTTTGAACTCATGTTTTATAGCTACAGGATTCAGACATCATACTTTAGCCCTGGCTTATAATGAGCTAGCAGTTTGATTGGATTCATATATCACAGTAAGTTAAAATCTATACAAATAATAATAGCTATGTTTACACAGTATCTTCAGCCAAAGCAACATGAGGGCTTAGCATAGAATGGGCAAACCATGGTGTCCCTTTCATCTATCCTGGGGCCTCCATAGCACCCCTGATCATGCTGCCATAGCAATCTTCTAGGCAAGAATGTAAGTTTTTACATACTGATGTCATTCCTTAAATCTTTACAACCTTAAAAATGATATTACTCTGACAATAGCATGACATCATTACCCATGTCCACAGTGGCTGTCAGAGACTAGTGGTTCAGTTTTTAAATTACAGTGCTTCACTCCTCTACAAAAATATTGCTTATCCCAGCTTAGCATAATGTATGAACATAACCTTTTTGGAAAGTATTACAAGAGCAATAATGCTCGCCTCTGAAAATTGGAATTGAAGTTCACTACATTGCAGAAAGGATCCTAGGAGTTTCTTTCTTTCTTTTTTCATTTAAATGATGTTTCTTGTGTAGTTAATACAAATACGGATATTTGTAAGGATTGTTCTCTTAAAGATGAGATATAAAAATTGTAATAAAAAGGCATTAGTCATTTTACATATTTATTAGATTTATATGGCTGTACAATTCACCGAATAACTCTGAGCAGCTTACCATTTATAGAGAAATGAAAACAAGGGATTAAAAACAGAATGAAATGCAATGCAGTAAAATAAACATCTAGAACATTAAGAAGCAATAAGATAACAGAATAACAAATAATAAGGCCAGAATTAAAGCCAGTCCAGACATTTCCAGTGGCAGCTGAAAGTCCCAAGAGGATCCGCACATCGGGTTTATTTCTTGTTCGTGTGTGTATATTCTATGTGTACAGACCTGTCTGGGGAAGCATAAACCCCTTCCAAGACCAAAAAGAAAAAAGAAAGTGCCCAAAGTCAGGAAATCCGAAAACCCAAAGCCGCTTGGTCTTGCTAAGGTTGAACCAAAGCTTGTTTTCCTTAATTGGATCCTAAGAGCCTCCAAGCATTGGGAAAGAACCTGGATTTCACCACTTGGTTGGCCTAATGGCCTAGAGTAAGATGTATAGCAACAGCAATAGCATTTAGACTTATATACCTCTTCATAGTGTCCACACCAATCTGGGTCCTCATTTTACCGACTTTAGTAGGATGGAAGTTTAAGGAGCTCCTAAACCATGGTATTATTGAAAGCCTCTGAGATATCAAGGAAGTCTAGATTGGATGCACTGTCTCCATCCCAATCCTGCCAGAGGCCATCTATAATTACTAGTTCATCAAATTTTTATTAATTTATCAGGACATAAAATACAAAGGAAAATTAAAATAATGGGAAAATAGGGGAGGAAAAAGGGAAGAAGAGAAAGCATAGGATCAAAAGTAAAAAAGAAAGAAAAGCATTGACTTTAGTACTTTGAGGGAAAGGGGAGGGTGAAAGAAAGAAAAAAAGCCCCCCCCCTTCAGTAAGGCCAAAGAATTCGAAAGAATACAATAAATTTTGTAAATAAAAATGGTGACAGTTCACAAAGATTACTAGGTGCAAATAGAAATACATACTATTTCCATAGCAAGGAAGATAAAGCAGGAATGGTTAAATTGAATACTTTATTTAAAGAGGAAAGTATGTTCTCTTCCTCCTTGTATTTCACACCCCCTTTTCCCGTTCCCTTCCCTTCCCTTAATTTCCTATTTTCTTTTTTCTTTTTTGTATTTTATACAATAAAAAAATGATTGAGATTAAAAAAAAGGATATAAAATACAAAGGAAAATTAAAATAATGGGAAAATAGGGGAGGAAAAAGGGAAGAGGAGAAAGCATAGGATAAAAAGGAAAAAAGAAAGAAAAGCATTGACTTCCAACTCTTTTTAGCGCGGTAGAATAAGATAAATTACATTCCAGCCTCAACTATTTACTTTTACGTAGTAATATTTACTAGCCATTTCTATAACAACAAACCTATCTAATTAGCAAAGCCCAAAGTCAAAGTTTCATTTTTTCCCCTCAGAGGTCATGTATAATTACAGGTGCGTTGAACTGGTTGGAAAAATGGAGATGAACTTTCTGTAAACTACAAGTTTTCTTCTTAATATTCAAATAATTTTGTTAAAACTCTTCTCCTCAGCTTTATCCAGGCGATAAGAAAGTATTTCCTACTTCAGAAAAATAGGAACAAATTTGAAATTGAAATAAAAACCATTTAAAGGTAGGCCTGGACTTACGACCACTCGTTTAGTGACCATTCAAAATTACAATGGCACTGAAAAAAAAATGACTTACAGCTGGTCCTCACTCTTACAACTAACACAGCATCCCCATGGACCGGTGATTAGAATCCAGGTGCTTGGCATCTGGCGTGTATTTATAATGGTTGTGGCATCATGTAATGGCCATTTGTGACCTTTCCAGCCGGCTTCTGACAAGCAAAGTCAGGGGGAAAGCTGAATTTGCTTAATGACTGCATGATTCACTTTACAACCATGGCAACAAAGATTTTAAAATCAGGCGTGACTCATTTAACAATTGCCTTGGTTGACCACAAAAATTCTGGTCTCAGTTATGGACGTAAGTCAAGGACTACCTACCTGTACATACATGGGATCACAAACACATCCAAGGAGTATTCAATTTGGATTTAGATTCATCCTTTTATTAATGGAAGGACATCTTCTTTTCATTGAGGATATTGGACTTAAAGAGAGGTTCCTCTATGAGCCACTTAATGCTGCTTATCATGCAGTGTCTGGAGTCCTGCCTTGATGCATGAGAATAGCTATTCAAGAGACTCCAAGGAGAATTGGCTGTCTTCCCCTCCATTCCCTTTCTCTAGTGTACAGGTAGTGCTCGACTTGCAACAGCTCGTTTAATGACCATTTGAAGTTACAACGACATTGTGACTTACGACCGTTTTTCACACTTACGACCATTGTAGCATCCCTATGGTCATATGATGAAAATGTAGACCCTTGGCAACTGACTCATATTTATGACGGTTGCAATGTCCCGGGATCATGTGATCAACCTTTGTGACTTTCTGACAAGCCAAGTCAATGGGGAAGCCAGATTCACTTAACAACCATGTTACTAACTTGTCAACTGCAGTGATTCACTTAACAACTGTGACAAGAAAGGTCATAAAATGGGGCAAAACTCACTTAACAAATGCCTCACTTTAACAACAAAATAATTTGGGCCCAGTTGTGGTCGTAAGTCAAGGACTACCTGTATATAGAAGTGAAAGGGAAACCCATGTTTGTAAAGAAGAAAACCCGAGATTAAATTTCTACAGTGTAAAGGAGTTGCAGTAGGATTAAATGAAATAAGATTGAATTCTACTTTTTCTAAAAAGACTATACAAACTAAAATTACAAGATTATTATGCTTTCTTGACTCAGGAGAACTTGTAACGAGCTCTTATGCAGATTGACTTGGATAGAAGTGTCCTGTCTTATTTTATGTACAGCTCTGACTTTTTTTTGTTTCAATTCTCCTCTGCCTTATTCTTTAATGGTAAGTTTGAAAATATTTGTTCTTTTTGGATCTGAATTGGTATCTGCCAGATCTAGCATCTATCTCTGAGCTTCTTAGAACTTTTTGCATGTTGGAAAGTATATTCATTAATATCTTTTAAGAAGATTCCCTGCTAATTCACATATAGGCTTAAGTTTCATGCTTTCAAAAATATATATATATTTCAAGTTGCGGGGGGGGGAAAGGTTTGTAGTTCCTTGATGTGGGGTGAGCCCACATAAAAACTACCAGCTTTGACACTTTAGAACTGAGGTGGTAGTAACTAGTTCCAACAATGTGTTGTAAGTCTAGGCTTTATGGAAAATTTTCCTTAAATGCGGACCTGCTTTGGACACAGTTAGTATTGACCTTGTTTTCTAATTAATAACTTTTGCATTTCTTACAAATATCAAGGCTTGGAAATGAATTAAATTGGATATTGATTAAATATATTTAAGATGTTATCTTAAATATCTGCATTTAGATCAGCCCCTCCCAGTATGGCACCTTCCGGTTGACCTCACTGACTGGGAATTATGATTATTGTAGTCTGTCATCTATGGGCTGATGGACATCTATGGACATCAGTAGGTTGGGGAAGGCTGATATAAAGCATTTGTAAATTAATTCTATGTAGATGATACTGAATGACAAAAAATATTGTTAAAAGTGGGAGTGTTTGATAATTAAGCTGAATAGTTGGTTTCATATTTCTGATTATGTGTTTCCATAAGGCGTGTGATCACTATAGAGACTCAAATTCTGGATTAGAAAGCCTTTGATCTGATTCATTTTAATGATTTCTGTGTTCTTAAGAAATATTTTCAAAGGAGTCAGGTTGTACTGCTAAGTCAGATGGTGCTAATTGATCTGTAGACAGGTATTCATTTTACTTGACTACCATGGTTATAGAAGCTTGCCTTATGTTGGTTAACTTTTAGCTAACCTTCTCTGTTGACTGTAAGAATATAAAATACATTAGCACATCAGCAACAGTATAATTTTACATTTTCTAAATTGTTAAAATATATTTGTTAAAACCATGAACCAACGTTGACGTCGTGCCCTACGAACTGATGCAACATAAATGTTGCCTTTGCCCTACTTTTCGCTTCTTTGTTCTCTACAACTCCATGTTTCGGAGGCTTGTTATTGACCTTTGATCTTTTGTCCAGGTTGCCAGTGTAAAAAAAAAAATTAAACTATAATAAATATAGAACAATTTAAGAAGACTTTAACTGCTGGTATACGAAGTTAGCACAGCTCTTGCAAGCAAACTTTTAAAAGTTGGATCTGAGAATTGGCAAGTGCTGAATGTCAATTTAATTGCATTATGTTTCAAAAGAGAGACTTAGTATCTGAGGAAAAAATGTTCCTGTCCTGTTAGCAACTTAGGTTACACACTGAATCATTTTAGAGATTGAGGCTGAAGCTTATGGTCGTACATCAAACACCAAAGGAGCAGAACTCTAAATTTAAGGGTAGCCATAAAGTTGGCGGTGGGGGGTGGGTGGGAATATATTATTTAAGTCTCCTTGAACTTTGATGCATACTCAGTACTTGTCAGGTGGGAAAGACCAGGGCTACACATGAAGGTCCAATTAAAGTGGTTCATTACTAAATCTTCTCAAATAATGATTAGCACCTGCTTTTGGAGCTAAATAAGAGTCCATGGAATTCAAGGGGGGGGGTTGGACTTAGTCGAATTGTGGCTACTTAGGGATTCTAGGCTTATCCCTGTTTTAACTCCACCCCAGGTTCTGCCACTCCTTTTCCTACAGTCATGTACAGCGACGTTCATGAAAACTTAATAGGCTTCCATAAGAAATTGGGGGAGAGGGTTAATTGTCTATCACTAAAGCGTGGTCTTTGATCAAGACTTTTGGGATTTTTTTAAAAAAACTAAAAAATTTCCCTAATCGGAAAAAGTGTTGCAGTCCTTGCTGTACAGTACATGTTGGAGTTGCTGCTGTATTCCTTAAGGAAGATCAGATTGTTGACTTTATGAATTAGTGGTGTTCTATTGTCTAATTACCTTATTCCATGAGCCTTCAGGAGGATCTCTTAAGGTGGTTACTCATCAATCCAAAGTGTTTGGAGCGTGTAATCCTGCTGCTTTGAAGCATGTTTTAAAGCTTTCTTTGTGTGTGTATATGTGTAATATAGTTATTATTTGCATAAAGTCTTTTGGAAAATTGCTATGCTATATGTATCTGCATTCTAGTGGGCCTGCATTACCACACAGACTGTGACAGGGCTCTCTGTTGTTTGTGGAGAAACTATGGAAGCGAAGCCACATCGTGGAAGCAGATCTTAACCAAAAAAACCCCATGGGGTTTTGCTGAGGGATGGGAGGTGGCATGAACAAAGAGGCAGTTTGGGTTGACTCTCTTCTCCCCCTTCTCCCTTCCCCCTTGAAAACCTCATTAGCTGCTAATGTTTTGCTTCTGATTTAGTTTTGAGGGCTGAAGGGACTGACTTTGAGTTTAAAATGGGGTGTCAGAATTATCTGTTATGTAATAGTTGTTCGACTTACAGGTTATATCAGTGCTTGTATCTTTTTTTCCTTACTCTGGAAGCCAGAAAATTAAATTTGCCTTATTTAAGGGGTGTGTGTGCCTTTGTTAAACTGATGGCACGTACAGTTGGCAGTCTTTCCCGGATATGGCGAATGCGCCAAGAACGGTTTGTATCAGTCTTCGGAAGAAGGTATACGCATAACGTGTTGGGACTACAACTCCCAGGTTTTCTAACCAAACTGGCCACATTGGCTAGAGAGGGCTTGGGAATTGCAAGCTTAATATCTTCAAAGTGGTTGAGAAAAACTGACCCAGATACATTTTCATAAGCTAGGCATCAGTTTAGCTAGCAGTACCAAACTAGAATAGTAGAAGATTTGGCAGTAAAAATAATGGGAGTGTGTCCATCGTTTTGGGCAGAGAAAGGACATTTTCGCACAGCCTAAAACAATTACAGCAAAAATCTGAATCTCTTCTGTAAGCTTCCGCAAACCTACCTTTAAAAAAAAAAATTGCAGGAATGTGATAACGATGTCAGCTCAAGGGAAAGGAAAAGTGTCTGGATGTAAAGAAGTCACGGCATGCTTGTTCAGCACAGACACTTGGAAAAGGCCTTTTTTTTTTTCCTTTTCCATTTGTATGCTGCCTAATTATATTATCAAATAAAAGACTGACTCTGTTAAATAGCCAAGCTTTTGTGAAGCCTTTGAATTGCTTTTAATTTAGCAGTAGCACAGAAGCTGAATTCGGGGCATTCATAGGCCTGTACTATCTCCTTGACTCATTGCCAGGTCTATTCATGTTGTTCTGAGTGCAGGAAGTTCTCATATTCATTCAAGAGTGGACAAGGAGGAGGATGGGTTGAGCTGGGAGCAAGCGAAGGCTCTCTCTCTTTTTTTAATTGTTTTCCTTTGAATGGTGTGTGGGAGTAGTTAGGAAGAAGTAGGTTTTGAAGGGGGGGAAAATAGTGAATCCTTCGGGCCTGTTTACCAACCGGCTCTGTGATTAGATAATGAGAATTTTCACTGTTTTAAGGAGGAGGAGGAAGAGGCAGGTTTGCCTGGGAAAGCAGAAGTTCAGAAAGCATATCTGGTTACAGAAGCTAGATGAAGCTGGGGAAGTCCAACCTGGAAAAGATAGAAATTGAGTCTACTATATTTTAGAAGCATGGTCTTTTCAAAGGATAATTTTCTCTTCCAGGTTCTCATTTCCAGGGGGCGGAGGGGGGAAATACAGTTAAAGTGTTCCTCTTCAGTTGCATTTCATCTTATTTGTATTGAATATGATTTGGGTCAGTGTGAAAGTCAGTGTTGGGACTGAAGCCTGAGGACCCTGGCAATTTGTCAGAAGCAAAAGGGAGGAACTGGAGAAAGTTAAAGATCACCCATATTTTAATAGAAATGCCTTTATGACTTGTTGATGGCGTTAACATCAAAATAAGAAGCCGCAAAAGACAGCCATTTCCTTTGGAGAATGGTCAGCCGTTTACATGGTTTGCCTCTTACATTAATATACCATGCCAAGATGGCAATGAAACATTAAGCCAGCATGCCTTAAAATTACAGTCTGGCAACTGATTTAAGTTGATTGATGTAGCAAATTAGACTTCCCTACCTTGATTTAATCATTTTACCATTTCACCTTCAACCAAGTTGCTTTGAGACATTATACTTTGACTTTCCTAACATGTTATTGTGTCTCAACGTGAATTACGGCACATTATGAGTAGCATGTACTGTGTGATCTGTTTGGCTAGCTAGTATAAAAGCTCTGATAGCTTACTTTTTGACACCCTGTATGGAATCCTGGATATGACATTGCCTTTATGAATATTTTGTACAAGATGATTCTGAGATGAAATTCTCAGCACGGTTACTGAATTCTCTTTTGCTTTGAAGGTTTTGACAGGTCCTTAGTTACAACTTGGGTAGAGAATGAGTTATACGTACTTGTCATGAAACATTCTGCTGGAATGATTCCCAAAGGAAGAGATGAGAGGTGTATTGCTTTGGGGAATGTAAGGCATTGCCATTGTTGTCCAATCATGTTGATAGTGTAGATTGGGGCAAGCAACTTTTCTGTGACCAAGGACTGCACTTAACATTTGGTGGGGACAAAGGTCTGCAGAGTGGATAGGGACATGGATGTGATGGTATGTGGGTATGACCTTGGGAGACAAAGAGAAGACCCACAGCCAGGGCAATGTTGGATAATAGCCCACAAAAGGAATGTGAGCTGTGACAAACATCTCAGAGGGACCCTCCCTAGTTTCTTGAGCTATAAAGGGGAGAAATGTATGTTCAGACTTGCATGTTTCTCTTAATGTAACCTTACAATAAAGTACATGTAATAGTTTTGGGTGTGCTTCTTGTCTGGACTATCTCACAACCACTGACAATGTCATACATGTGGGCAGGTTCTGAGGGGAGATTCATTGCTTTTTTAAAGTGTGATTTGCCTGTTTAAGGCTTCTATGACAGTCAGTTTTTAGCAGTCACAGCTGAGGAATTCTTCAGGGCCACAACAAAGAGGGATAAAGGCTATATATTTTTTGTCCAATAGTTTTATTAAGAATTATATTAAAAAGATAAAACTAATACAAAAAAATAAAAAGAAAAAGAAAAAAATATATTAAAAAGTGCAGAAAAAATGCCTTTCCAAAAGAAAAAAAAGAGGAAGTTGTAAGAAGAAACTTTCCCATTCATTATCAGCAAGTGTATTGAACACTAACAATTCATTGCTGTGTCTTAAAGCAGTGGTCTCCAACCTTTCCAGCTTTGTGGACCGGCTGGGGGAGGGGATGGTTCCATGTGAGCGGCAGGCAAGTGCGTTTACACACACACAGCTCCATTTGCACAAGTAGCGGGCCCACACGCACGCCACTCACACAAATGGAGGTGCGTGTGCACTTGCGCACAGCTTCCATGGCCCAATTCTGAATGGGCCACAGCCCGGGGGTTGAGGACTCCTGTCTTAAATGATACCTTCATTCCATACCTCACCCCATTTTCTATTAACTCATATCTAAATCTTCAGCTCTCCTTATTAATCAGCAAAGGTCCAATAAAAGTCAACTGAAATATCTAACAACGTAAGTATATGATCCCCTTTTCCATTTAATCTAAATCCTCGTCATTTTCTTTCAAAACCATATATATATGTGTTTGTGTGCAGGCATGATATATGTATATTTATAGTGTGTACCAAAAATCTGATCCTACAGGCTAGTCACAATATGTTTTATTAATGTTTTTCAGAGAAAATATTACTGTAATTAGGAATGTTCAAACATCATGTGTCAAATGAGTAACGAAGTGTTAAAAAGAAAATGGCAACCAATTTGAACAATTAGTATAATTTAATTGCCTATCGGCCAGAATTTTGATATACCCTGTATTTATGAGTAGAGGATATAGATTGCTCTCTTTATATATAGAAAGTGTGTTTGTATGTTGTATTTAAACACATTACTAAGCCATGACAGTACAGCATAATATGAATAAGTCTTTCCATTACTTCATTAAAGGAGCAGGAGTTAGTTTGTGAGCAAAGATCAAACTCATCACATTGTATTAAATCTGAAGTAGTGATTTTTCCACTAAATTTAATCTTTTGCTCTATCCCATGCTCAATACATCCATGCATTTTCATATGATGAAACCTTTTAAAAATAGTATAAAATTCAAAATCACATACTTTAAACTGTATTAATCCTGCCAAACCCATATTAACCAACATTTAAAAATGAAAATGGACAATAGTAGGACAAGCCCATAATGTCCTTATCATTTTATGCTTCAGTGATAATAACTTATTAATTTCATATGCTGCCTGAATCCGTGACCCTGGGCGTTTGAGGTTATTTTGAGGTTGACAACAAACTTTTAAAAGATATGGTCTAATCTAATGTGTCAACTAAAAGGAAAGGAAACCTGTTCAATAAATTACATTGTAGGATGATAAAAGATTTACTTAATATTCTTTTAAGAGGTTTAATCATATATTTGTTAATATGAGATATTCCAACTCTTTATTATAAAGTTCTTAAAAATAGCTGATGTCCAGCTTGGAATTGTGACCAAAAAAAGGAATCAATAGCAGTAGCACTTAGCACATTGCCCCCAACAATGTGGGTCCTCATTTTATGAACCTGGAAAAGATGGAAGGCTGAGATAACCTTGAGCTGGTCAGAATCGAACTCCTGGCAGTGGGCAGAGTTTTGCCTGCAATACTGCATTCTAACCACTGCACCACCACGCAGAAGCCTTTGCCATAGTATCAGTCAGTCAAATAATATATAATTGAGCCCATTGTGGTTTTTTAATTACTTAACATTCTGTGACGAAATAGAAGTTACAGTATGTATGTAGTTATAAAATTGAAAATTGCATAAATTAAGCCTCCATTATTCTATGATTACTGTAAATTACAAAGGAACATCTAGGGCATTGTCTTTCCCTTTAAATGTTATAATTTATCAATCAGCTTAAAGCATGGGAATATCTCTTGGCATTCAATTGGTAACCATCTGCAGAACCTTTATCAGCCTTCAAAATCACAAATTATCTAAGCCTCATTCAAGGAAGTTGGGAGAAAAAAAATATTGCTATAAACTGGAGCTAAAAAATCAATATGTTTTTTGTACCATTCAATTGGATAATGATCAGAACTGAGAGCTTTTTCTGTCTCCATAGATTTATGAAAATAAATCTATAATTGATTTATTATAAATCTATAATTTTTCATAGTTCTATGAAAGTCTGTTTTCAGAGATTTACTTTGTGACAAGATAAAGATGCAGAAGAGGACTTCATCCTGCAGTGAATAGACAATGGCTAGAATAATGAACTAGATTGGTCCTGTGTAATCTCCAGCATTGCTATATTGTACAGAAATGATTGATCCATTCCTCAATAACCTTTGACTTATTCTTATAAAGTCAAATACAGAAATTAAAAAACATTGTTGATTTATAAGATCAGGGCATTGTACATTTCACCCTGAGCATCCTTGTTAGTAGAAATATTTTTGTTTTGTTGTATATGGAATTTAATAGGCCTTTACCCTCACGCACAATATCTCTGTTTTATGTGATTCAGGTTCAGTGACTATTCTGTTTTGAATGCCTGGGGGGAATTAAGTATATATTCAAGACAACCTATATTGAAATTATATAAAGCTTTTATATCTCCTGACTAGCCACTGCTGATTTTCTAAAGCAGGAGTCCCCCCTGGGCTGCGGACTGGTACCTGTCTGTGGCCTGTTAGGAACTAGGCCACACAAGTGGTGGGCGAGTGAGTGAAGCTTCATCTGCATGTACGCGGGATCTCGGTTGCGCACAATCCCCCCCCCTCCCGCTCTGTGGAAAAATTGTCTTCCATGAAATTGGTCCCTGGTGCTAGAAAGGTTGGGGAGCGTTCTTCTAAAGGATCCAATAAATACAGAGTTCTCTCTTTACAGAAAGTAGAGTATCTAAATTCTATGTTGGCAGGGCTTCCTTACACACACACACACACACACACCACTTTATTCTTTAGTTTAGAAGATCATAAAATATAAACAGGAATTTTGTTTTGCTTGTTTGTTTTGTAACCGAGGAAGGGATAGCAGCTTCTTCTGCAGGCCCCAAATCACTATGACTTTTCTTTTTTTTTTAAAAAATAATTTTTATTTGAGTATAAACATTAAAAATGACAGACAAACATTAAACAAAACAAAACAATACATCTACAAATATACATACAAACCTCTTGGGTACTTTTACGGTAAATGTCTTAACGGTACATTTTTGCTGATATATAGCTATACAACTATACATAACTTTATATATTCTTAGTAAATATATACATTTATAGTAACTAAACTTATATAATCTTATTTAAATTCCTCAGTGAAACATCAATCTATATATCTTTTTTTCCTTTCCTCCTTTCCAGCCAATTATAGAATATCTTCCAAATTTCAATATTTTTTTTCCGAATTTTTTTTTTTTCAAATCACTATGACTTTTCATTGTTGGAGAGTTCTTGTTTGTGTTGTGAGAGAATATTATGATTGCTTGACCTGACAGAAACAATTGGCTACAGTAATAACAGCTGCAGCATTGGTAAGAGGGCTCTTGGACAACTGAAGTGGGATGCACACAACCCAGTTCCTATCCTTGATCTGCCCAAGGCTAGCACAACATATAGCCCACATGTGTACCAGGCAGCCTTGTCCATAGAAATTTAATAAACAAATAGGCAAGTCCATGGGCACTTTTTTAAAAAAAAGACAATAAATTTGTCGCCAAACTGCCACTCCATAAGATGCGTTGTTGACTGCCTCCCATACCTTCAGGTCTCACCACAAATTCCAGGATGGCAGCTGTTCTGCTAGCTGCTGAACTTGATCAGTGTACCAGGTATTCCTTTGCAGCCTATGATGGTTTTTAATTGATTAGTGTGGGCTTTTTCATTGGACAGGCTTGACCTACAACATTGTATTTTGAGGGATCATGAAAGCTTGAACTAGGAATTGATCTTTGGCCAATTTGGTATGTATATGTATATGTATATGTATATGTATATGTATATGTATATGTATATGTATATGTATATGTATATGTATATACACACACTAAGTATATGTATGCATGTATTGGTTGGAAATATGTTGAAGAGACCTTCATCCTGCAGTGGAGAGACAATGGCTAAAATGATGATACAGATATATAGATATAGATATGTGAAGTGGCTGACATTGCAAAGATAGCTGGGGGTTACCTCAATTGAGCCCAAAATTTCTGTTGTTAAGCGAAACATTTGTTAAATGAGTTTGCTCCATTTTATGACCTTTCTTGCCTCAGTTGTTAATTAAATCACTGCAGTTGTTAAATTAGTAATACAATTGTTAAGTGAATCTGGTTTTCCCATTGACTTTGGTTGTTGGAAGTTTACAAAAGGTGATCATGTGACTCTGGGACACTGCAACCGTCATAAATATGAGCCAGTTGCCAATTGTCTGAAATTTGATCACATGACCATGAGGATGCTACAATGGTTGGAAGTGTGAAAAACGGTCATAAGTCACTTTTTTTAGTGCCGTAGTAGCTTCAAACGGTCAGTAAATAGCAATAGCACTTAGACTTATATACCGTTTCACAGTGCTTTACAGCCCTCTCTAAGCGGTTTACAGAGTCAGCATATTGCCCCCAACAATCTGGGTCCTCATTTTACCCACCTCGGAAGGATAGAAGGCTGAGTCAACCGTGAGCCTGGTGAGATTCGATCTGCCAAATTGCAGGCAGCCTGCTGTTTGCAGAAGTAGCCTGCAGTACTGCCCTCTAACCACTGCGCCACCGCAGTGTTACTTAGAACTGTTCTAAGTTGAGTACTACCTGTAATGAGTGATAGGCTTCTTGACTTGGGGGCACATCAAAAACTACTATACCTTGGATCTTGGATTTTTTTCTACTTCTTTGTCAAGACAAATCTGTTTTACTTTAGCAATAGGGAGTGACGTAGTTTGTAGGCGCAGCTGAAGGGCCTAGATCATACATCACACTACGTGATTTATTTGCTTTGGGAGAAATATCTGGATGAACCCACTTGTTACAGTCACCAAATCATTGTGGTCTGTTTAATAAACTAAAGCTGATTGCTATCTGAACGCAGCCAGTGAGGAGGCTGCCTTACAATTAAGTATGTAAATTTTACATTGGTTTCAGCCATTGGTTTGTGCTTTGAATTTTGGACATGCAATGTGACTACCACTTCTTGAAATGAAGTCTTGGTCTCCTCACTTTCAACATTTCTTTTACATTACACACAAACAAATAGTGGCTTAAAAATCTCTTATTTCTGTAATAAGCCAGTACTATTATTCTTATAGCTGTTTTGTCTGAAGGCTGTGGTATGACTTTATGTGTTTGAAGAGCAGAGACTGATCAGTGGGGGAAAAAGTTCTCAGGGTTATTAATAAAAAGCCAAATCTTAACAATATCAGCTGTTTCCCAACACACAAGGGGACAGGGGAGGGGAAATATAGATTCAAGGAGAGATTACAAATGTAATAAACTCTGTTGCCAGGCAGCCCAGGAAATTAGATCTGGTGTTCCTTGCAAACAAGAATAGATTGGGTGTTTTCCTCCCCCCCCCCCCCACCACTTTTTTTTGGGGGAACACAGGAAACCAGAGGCTGGAAGTAGTAGGAAAACCTTCACCTTCTATTTTATACCGAAAAGATATTGAAGAATAACATTCCAAATATCTAGAAAAAATGATAGAATTAAAATAAAATCTGATTAACACATTTTTTAAATTCTTTCAGTGGAATTAACATTTTTAATGAGTATTTCTATTGCTCCTGTTTCCCCCAAGATCTGAAAGTTATAACTGTGTTGAAGGTCATAAAAATGAAGAATTAACACAGCTGACACACACATGTTCTTAACCGGTTGTTTCTGTACAGTAATCTGAAAGCAGAGTCAGTGACTATGTTACATGTGAACTGTTTTGTGCATCTGAGTTTAAGAATTCCTTCCTAGCTATTCCTTCAAGTCCTCTTTAATTAGGTTTAAATACCATCATGAAATTGCAACAAGTATTAATGCCATTGGTATCTTATCCCAAGAGACTAAATATTCATAATGAAACTCTGCAATATCTCAAATTCTCTCTTTCTGATATTGGTCCTGCCATATACTATCAGGAGAATGTTGAGCTAGTTCACATGGCTGATTGGTAGTGGCTCTCCCAAGAGTATACACTTAGACCTTGCTTAGTAGCCACTAGTTGAGCAACTGCTCAAAGTTACACCATTGAACAAGGAGAGTTAAGACTCATCCTTGAAGCTTTCACCACTGCAGTGTCCCTGCAGTTACATGATCATGTTTCGGACACTTGGTAACCGACATGTAATTGTGACAGTTGCAGTGTCTCTCAATGATGTGATTGCCGTTTAGAATCTTCAGTG
Organism: Thermophis baileyi; assembly: GCA_003457575.1. Taxonomy (NCBI): domain Eukaryota; kingdom Metazoa; phylum Chordata; class Lepidosauria; order Squamata; family Dipsadidae; genus Thermophis; species Thermophis baileyi. Next base: position 1,884,347 of record QLTV01000804.1, read on the forward strand.
CAGCTTCCGACAAGCAAAGTCAGTGGGAACGTGGGCAGGAAGTGGCAAGTTGTGGTCATGGACATCATGCTTTGATTTGCTTAACAACCGCAACTGGAACTGCTGTCATAAGTCAGCGTGATTGTGGGTTTTTTTTTTGCTTTACAACGGTGTCACTTAGTGACGGTTGCCAGTCCCATTTACGATCACTAAGAAGTGCCTGTACCTTATCTATGGAAAACAGAAGTGGGGATCCTGCAGGTCTCTTGGAGAATATCCACTCTATGGTTATATTGGCCATATATTTAGTGAGTCTTAGTCAAACTACATGGCTTATAATTTGATATAGTGAAAATATTGATGGGATCCTAACTAGAACTTCTGATGGAGGAAAAGCAAGACTGTGTTTCTAGTATTGCTTGCCCATTTGATGATGGCAAGCTGGTGAAATTACTTAAGTTTCTTTAGATGTGTTAAAACAAGACTTGGTTAGCCTGCTGATTGTCACATCAGAAGTTGCCTTGTAGAAGAAGCATCCATAGCTATCTTGAAACAAATTAATTGTCGTTTCCTTGTTTGTTCCACACACATTGCAGATTAATATGCAAACATCCTAGAGCAGAAAAATATTCTTGCCAAAATAAATAGTAGACTTTGTTGCTGTCATTTTGAAATCTGCAGTTTAAACCAGGGCAGACTCCTGATTATTATGGGGAAGACTTCATTTAATGATTTAAGTTTATTTTGTGGACAGGAAGGTTTTGTAATAATATCCAATAAAAATGCATTCTTGTTTAATGTAATTTGAACATACAGTAATGTTCAGTATTCAGAGACAGAAGATTCCATTTTTAGAAAGCATATGAAGCAATGTTTTTTCAGGATATGTTCTGATAATTTTTGTAAAATAGTGAAAATATGATTCTCCATCCTGGGGTGGAGCCAGCATTCAGGATGGGTTGTCCTTGTCCAATCAGATGAAGGACCGAGTATGTCTATTTTTCTTTCTCTTATCTCTAGGCTCCGCCTCTGAAGCCCAGATTTGACTCGGTCCTCTCACGAGAAGGACGCTGGCAACCGGACTCCCATCCTTTAGCCTGATTCAAATCACCAATTTTGGCTTCCCTTTTCAAAATTAACCTTTTTTGCTCTGCAAAATCTCGAAACTACCACCAGGTGTCTCCATTTCTTCGTTTTTCCCAAAGGAACACCTCAGTTCAGCCAGGAAAGCAAGAGGAACTTCGTTTGCTCATCTGTGGAACGGTTTGGCCTCCCCCCCTTCCCCCCTCCCGCTCCTCGGGTATCGTCAACTACGGGGGTGGGCAGCACGACGGAGTCCTTTTGGCTCTCTTAATATTGCTGCAGGAGAAGTCTAGGCGCTAGAGCAACTGCTCGCGCAATCGTAAGCAGCCCCAGCTCTGCCGCGTGTGTTTACCCAGCGCCGCCATTGTTAATTGGGCTTGCTTTGTTTCCCGCTCTCCCGACTCACAGCTGATCGAGCAGCAGCGCTGGAGCAAACGCTCGTGCGGGGCCCCTAAGCCTCCCCAAGGGATCGGAGGTTAAAATTGGGAAATTGCAGCCACAGTATTTGGCTTCTAGCCTCTGCTGAGCCCATTATATCAGGCGCTGGAGCAAACGCTCGCGCGGCTCTCCTCTGCCCTAGAATTGCGGTTCCCCCCACCCAAAACCGGCATTGGTCTTTCTCCTCATTGTTGGGGCCTTTTTTCTCCCTCTGAGCTTGCTCGGGAGGGGCCTCTTTTTATTGCTACAATCGCTCCTAGTGCCAGACAACCCTTTGAGCTTGCTCGGGAAGGCATTTGTTTTGCGGAGGCGTCGAGGCCACGAGGCAGGGGCGGCCATTTTTTATCGGCTCTCTTGATACCTCCCCTTTTTTGTACCAGGCCTTACCTTAAGATCATGGCAGATAAGGCCTCATTGCAGGACAATCCTGGGAGCAAACGCCTAAGAAAGACTAATAGGGGTACCTCTGATGATGAAATGTCTTCCTCTTCCGGTCATCCCTCTACCAGGTCTCGTAATTCCAGGGAGGCCTCTTCCAAAGCAACTGAACGTGCTGAAAAGAGGAGAGACAGGGCCTTGCAAAAGATTTGCGATAGATCTGCTAGACATCAACAAACCAGACAGCAGGATCAGGTCCTCTCTATTTCCACTGCCCCAGCTGAAGCAGGAGAGGATCCCTTAGCCCTGGATGACACTAATTTACCTAGGCCTCAGGCTGACCTATGGGGTGGCTCGATGCCTGCTCAAGAGACCCCGGCCCCTCTACCAGGAGGGGGTTCCTGTTTCTATAGCGGGGGATTCTGAGGCGCAAGTTTCCCCTCAGGCTTCTGTTCCACAAGTCCCTTTTGACCAAGCTGCTTTCCAGGCCATCATTACAGCTGCCCTCCAGCAAGCCCTTTCATCTAGCCTGCAATCTTTTGCAGCTCCAGGGCCTTCTGCAGCCTCTCAGGGGCAGGGCAGCTCCAGAGCTCATCCTCTTTCTGGCATCATGCCCCGCCAGGGCGCTCAGGACCATTCATCTGAGGAATCTGAGAGCAGCAGCGGGGCAGAGGAAGTTCATGAGGGAGATGACAATATCTGGGACCTTTCAGAGGATGAGGGCCTCTCCTCTGACCAGCCCATTCCGACTGGATTATTTCCATCTGGTCTGTTTAAGTCTCTTCTTTTCAAGGCACGTGCTGCTGGTGGTTTGGCTCCTGCTTCCTCAGCCTCAACTCCTGTCACCGAGGGGCAACCCGATCCCTTGTTCTCTGAAACCAAACGGGAATTGGATGTAGTGCCTGCCCCGCAACTCTTTTTGGACACGGTGGAACGACAGTGGGTCTCTCCGGCCTCTGGTCCCTCTCCCTCTTCTCAAGATAAGAAATTCTTCAACGTGGCCTCTTCTTTGGCCGATATTCTGTCGGTTCCCTCTGTGGACGAACCAATCAGGGCTCTGTTTTCCCCAACTTCCATGCCAGGAGAAGCTGAAGAACTCTTAAAGCCGGAGGACAGGAGAATGGAGCAGGCCCTCACGAAGGCTCATCAAGCAGCGGCCTGGTCCATCAAGGCCTCTTCAACCTCTTCCTTCTTTGCACGGACCACCTTGATATGGCTTCGCCAGATCCAGGACCACATCCCTACTTCCAACCTGAGAGCCCAACAGGATCTCAACAAAATCTTCGCGGCTGTTCAGTTCCTGGCAGATTTCACCCTGCAGGCGTCCCGTTTCACTTCTAAGGCGTTAGCCTCTTCTGTAGTGGCCAGGCGCATGCACTGGCTTCGCCAGTGGTCTGCGGACTCTCACCATAAGTGGCGCCTGGCGTCTGGTCCGATTAGCAGACAGTCTCTTTTTGGTCAGAGTCTGGATTCGCTCCTGGTCGAATCCTCGGATCGGAGGAAAGTGCTGCCCTCTCTTTCTAGGAGAGGTTTTCCACATGCAACTCCCTACTATCGTCGGCCCTTTCGGCCATCTGACCAGGATCTCTCCTTCTACCGGGCCCCAGGTCAGTATTTCTCCCGCCAGCGGCCCCAGGCAGATAGGACGGGCAGGAGAAGACAGTTCCGCAGACAGGTCAGAGGGGGTCCCCCCATAGATCCTTTAAGCGCCCTAGATGGTGAGGATTCCTCCATCCCGATAGGGGGCCGCTTTTCTAAATTTGGTGCGGCATGGGAAACCTCCACCCAGGACTCCTGGGTGAGGAATACAATTCAATTCGGCCTTGCTCTAGAATTCCTTTCCATTCCCCCGAGGTTCTTCGTTTCCTGCTCAGTCTCTAGTGTTCCCTCCAAGAGACGCTTGATGGATGAGGCTGTTCAGCACCTCCTTTCCATCAGGGCCATTCATAGGGTCCCTCTGGAACACCAAGGTGAGGGCTTCTACTCTATCCTCTTCGTGGTTCCGAAGTCCTCGGGGGGATGGAGGGCAATTTTGGATTTGAAGCAGCTAAATTCTTACATCAAATATAGGAGATTTAAAATGCACTCTCTGTCTTCTATTCTGGCTTCTATTCGTCAGGGAGATTTTATGGCTTCCTTAGATCTGACGGAAGCCTATCTCCACATCCCCATTCTCAAGCAGCACAGGAAGTATCTCCGCTTTTGCTACGCCTCAGAGCACTTCCAATATAGGGCCCTTCCCTTTGGCCTGTCATCAGCCCCCAGGGTCTTCACTAAGATTCTTGTGGCCCTGGCCGCTCACCTTAGGACCATCCCTATCCACATCCAGTGTTATTTGGATGACATTCTTATCCACGCCTCATCTAGGGAGGTGGCCATTCAGCATCTCCACACTACTATGCTCACTCTGCGACAACATGGTTTTTCAATCAACTTGGCGAAGAGTCAGCTGTCCCCTTCAACTTCCATCCTCCATTTAGGGGCTGTGATTGATTTGGAGCAGTGCCAAGTTTTTCTCTCCCCAGAGCGTCATTAGGGAGCTGGTCCTTCGGGTCAAGGGTGAAGGTGGGGTTCCTATTTCTCTCTTAGCCACCCTACTTGGCAAAATGATATCCTGTATAGCTATTGTTCCCTGGGCTCGTCTCCATTCCCGGGACCTACAATGGTTCCTTTTGCCTCTCCAGAAAGCGGGCCTCGGCACGTCTTCTCGCAGGGTCCTGGTCCCAGCAGCGGTTCTGCGTTCTCTCATATGGTGGAATTCCTCGGCTCTCTCCCGGGGCTCTCACTTCCACGTGGTCAACAGAGCGGTGGTGACAACAGATGCCAGCCTGTCGGGCTGGGGGGCCCACGGACAGGGCATGATGACGCAAGGTCAATGGTCTCAGACAGAGACTCTTCATATAGCCCTTAGCAATAGCCCTTAGACTTATATACCGCTTTACAGTGCTTTACAGCCCTCTCTAAGCGGTTCACAGAGTCAGCATATTGCCCCCAACAATCTGGGTCCTCATTTTACCCACCTCAGAAGGATGGAAGGCTGAGTCAACCTTGAGCCGGTGAGATTTGAACCGCTGAACTGCTGAACAGTCAGCTGAAGTAGCCTGCAGTACTGCACTCTAACCACTGCGCCACCTCGGCTCTCATCAACTGGCTGGAACTCCGAGCAGTCTTCCTGGCTCTGCGCCAGTTCCGTCATCAGATCTCGGGCCATCATGTCCTGATTCTGACGGACAACATCGCGACCAAGGCACATATCAACAGGCAAGGGGGGACGCATTCCAAATCTCTCCTGGCAGAGGCGATGCGGCTGGGTCTCTGGGCGGAGAAGCACCTGCTCTCGCTCACAGCGGACCACATAGCAGGCGTCTCCAATACTCAGGCGGACTGGCTATCCCGGGCCACAGTGGATCAGGCGAAATGGCGTCTCCATCCCTCTCTCTTCCTTCAAATATCTCAGCGATTCGGACCCCCTCTGGTCGACCTCTTCGCGACGCCTCAAAATTTGCATCTGCCAAGGTTCTTTTCTCGATTCCAGTCCAGGGGAGCGGAGGGAGTGAACGCTCTCAGAAGCGCCTGGCCTCCGGGTCTTCTATATGCCTTTCCCCCGCTCCCGATCATTGCGGACCTGATCCAGAAACTTTTACAGGAACGGGCGGAGGTGATCCTCCTGGCTCCTTACTGGCCCCGTCGGGCCTGGTTTGCCGACCTCCAGGCTCTGTCGATCGAGCCCCCGTGGTGGTTGCCTCCCTCTTCAGGCATGCTCAGCCAGGGTGCTCTGCAGCATCCGAACCCAGAATGGCTTCAACTAACCGCTTGGAGATTGAGCGGCGCGCCTTGACCTGCCAGAACTATGATCAGGATGTCATAGCCACCATACAGGCTTCCCGTAGGCTGTCAACCGACCGTATCTATTCTGCTACCTGGAGGAAGTTTTGTTCCTGGTGCAGGTCGGAAGGTCTCTCTCCCCTCCGCATTCCCGTTCCCAAGATTCTCCGTTTCTTACAACATGGCTTCCACAAGGGTCTCGTTCCAAACACTCTTCGTCGTCAAGTGGCGGCCCTTTCATCGATTTTATCTTGCGACCAAGTGGAATCACTCGCCCAGTTTCCCACCATTCGCCGATTTTTGAAGGGTGCTTCTAACCTATGGCCCCCTGTGATACATAGATATCCTACCTGGGATCTTCCCCGCGTGCTGTCATCCCTTACTGGCCATCCATACGAACCTCTCAAGGAGGCTTCCTTGAGACATCTTTCTTTTAAAGTAGCTTTCTTGGTAGCCATCATGTCAGCCAGGCGAATTTCAGAACTGTCCGCCCTCTTGGTGCGAGGGGACTTGTGTATATTCCATGCGGACAAGGTGGTCCTGCGCCTAGACCCCACTTTTCTCCCTAAGGTGAACTCTGTGTTTCACAGGTCACAGGAGCTTGTGCTTCCGTCTTTCTGTGTACGAACGTAGTTGGCATGCTCTGGATGTCAGGAGAGCTCTGAAGATTTACATTGCCAGAATTTAGTCTTTCCGTAAGTCGGAAGCCCTTTTTGTGGCATTTCAACCTCGTTCCTTAGGCACTCGGGTGTCCTCCTCTACCATTGGACGATGGATCAGGAGTACGATCGCCACAGCGTATGACCTGGCATTGTTGCCCAAGCCATCGGGTATCACTGCTCATTCTACCCGCAGCGCCGCCACTTCGGCCGCTTGGGCTATGCAAGCGTCACTGGATGAGGTGTGCAGAGCGGCCACCTGGGCCTCCCCTACTCAATTCATCAGGCATTACAAAATCGATTCGTACGCATCAGCAGATGCTGCTTTTGATCGTCGAGTGCTTCAACGGGTCGTAGAGAATGGCGGCTAATAGTTTGACCGTGACAGTTCCCACCCTTTAGGGACTCCAGGCTTTGGTATGTCCCATCCTGAATGCTGGCTCCACCCCAGGATGGAGAATAGGCGTTGGACCTACCTGATACGCCTCTTCTCATCCGGGGGGAGCCAGCATTCAGTCCCGCCCTTGTACTGTCCATTTTTTCCCCTTACACGTCCTGTGAGGGCATGGGAGTCCGCCAGGTGCTTACCTGGGTATTTTTTGTTGCCACGCCGAGTCTAGTCTTCCGGATTCGTTAAATCTGGGCTTCAGAGGAGGAGCCTAGAGATAAGAGAAAAAAAAATAGACAGACTCGGTCCTTCATCTGATTGGACGAGGACAACCCATCCTGAATGCTGGCTCCCCCCGGATGAGAAGAGGCGTATCAGGTAGGTCCAACGCCTATTTTAGTACTAAAATCATATTTTCACTATTTTACAAAACTGTTTCAGTGCTCCAGTTCCTTTAATTCTTGTGGGTGTTTGGAGAATAGTTTTACTACTAAAAACCATCACAAGCTTTTAAATTGTACCAATAATCTTTGTCTATTTATTATTTTTTATCATTTCTTTTTCACAAAGAAGCCAGTTAACAACTCTAGTACCTTATCTCTCATCAACTTATTAGCAAAAAAACAATATAATCAGCAACATTCATAATTACATATATGTTTACATATACGTTTATTTTTCTATAAATTATTTAAATAAAAGTTTTCAAATCTGATTTATAAAATAGAGAATATATAATAAAATTATATGTTTTGAATGCTTTTTTGTCCTGATGTCGTACTACAATTCTATGGTGTCTTTCCCCCCCCCCCCGGAAAGAAGTATGTCTTTGTGTGCCTTTTAGGGCCATTTGGGTCTTTTTGCAATCTATGATATTTGTAATTGGTGTAATTAGTATTGGGAAAATGGCCTTATGAACCAGAGGCACATGTTATATAATTGTGCAAATGTTAGGGAAAAATTATAACCATGTCATCACCATCAAGGAATGTAAAACTGCTGGCACTAACCCCAGTCTTCCCCCACCCTTCTGAGACTTTTACTAGAAAAAAACTGATTTTTTTTAAAAAAATTGTAGCAAGTTTAGATGGATGACACTTAAAGTGTCCATCTTTATGAAGGGGCAGTAAATGGAGTACAGGCACGATATAAAATATGTACTCATACATATGCATGCACACACTTGCCACGTGTGCATTAGTTTTGAGGACTAAGGAAAAAAGTTTTCAGTTATGTGAACCACTATGGTATTTAGCTGAACAACATTATCGTTTCTTTTCTGACCTTCTGCGTTAGGAGCAAAGGCAGTCTAATTATCCTTTTTAGGCTTGTCTGGAGGGCAATTCCTGTGGATTCTTTTGAGTGCAGATTGAGAGTTTAGTCATATAAGTGTTTTAAAATCACAGTAATCTTGAAATAGATAGCTTGGCTGTTGTCTTCTTCAGATACAGCTTTCCCTCTTGCTTATCACAATTAAAATATCAGGAACACGATGTAGCTTTTGACATACCTTCTTCCTGCCTTAATTTCCCTCTTTTTATTTTTTGTTACAATTCACTGGAACCATAGTAAACCGATGCAATCTCGTTTCATCCAAACATTTTGGACAAGAACTCATCCCACATTCCTATTCTTCATGCTATCTGAGGCTGATGGAATTTGAAGTTCAAAACCTTGGCTGGGTACCAGATTATCTAATTCTGCAAGATAGTATAGGTTTGCTTTTGTGTTAAACATAACTATTGCCAGCCACAATTACTGAGTTTTGCAACATATATTGATTGAAACGTTCTCTGATTTTCTATTCTGGCCAGAATTCAAGGCAGCTAGAAAGATATAAAAATTTAAAAAGGATACAAACTGTTAAAACACAAATTTAGTTTTGCACTAAGCGTAATGCCCCCAAATCACTGAACAGTTTAATCCTGGTGAAAGTAATGCATCTTTACATATTTTTCTAAATGTAGAGCGAACAGACACTAAGTGTAATTCTTTCTTAATCTGGTGATGTGTGTGTGTTTGTTTAAAAATCCCTTTAGATACTTCCTTTGTTTTAGTACAAAAGTATCATAAAAATATTTTAATCAAACTTGCACTGAATGTAATTAGCATTCGATCACTAGTTGTGAACATTGAAGAGGTGATTATGTTGCAGATGTGAAAATGTTGCATACTGGCAATATTCTACTGCTTAAAAATATAATAGAAATAAATGGTGATATGCAACAAACATGCTTAGAGGAAGAAGGGAAGAAACTGCAAATCTCCATTTAGCACCAGAGGCGTTGGATGAAATGCTCTGTAAAGGCAGCTGTGAATATTCATGAATTTAACAGAGAAATGCTCCAAGGAGAATATATATATTTGCCCTAAGCAGAATTTATTTGACAATTAATCCAGAACATACCAATGGGAAAAAAATCAGCATTCCTTTTGCATCCCCTGGAGCTGTCTGGGACCAAAAGATTGCCATGCCTTTATTGTATGCATTTTTGGGAGTATTAGTCAAACTGGATGCCTGGAAGAACTAGGAATGGCCCATTATTTCTTTAACAATACCTGGCCAAATTTAGCTTGTTTCTCTATGGTACTGCAGGAAAATACTTTAACATTTCCCCTGCTGGACACACCTGTTTATGCAGAGCAGATATAAAGAATCAGTTGGCGGCACATTATTGCATTTTCAATGTTATGGGGAACTCTGTTCTACTTATATTACATTCTGATTAGTTTAAATGTTAAGCAGGGCAGAAGAAGCTCATTTTATTTTATCTGTCGAACTAAGAAGATTTGGTTTCTGACACTCGTGTTGCCGTGTTTTGCAGAAGCACCATGTCAATTCATATAGGTAGTTCTCAACTTAAAACAGTTCATTTAGTGACCATTCAAAGTTATAATGGCACTGACAAAAGTGACTTATGACCATTTTTCACACTTAGGACCGTTGCAGCATCCCCATGGCCACCTGATTTACATTCAGATGCTTGACAACTGACTCACACTTATGACAGTGTCCTGGAGTCATGTGAATCCCCTTTTGTGACCTCCTGACAAGCAAAGTCAATGAGGAAACCAGATTCACTTAACAACCGTGTTACTAATATAACAACTGCAGTGATTCACTTAACAAATGCAGCAAGAAAAGTCGTAAAATGGGGCGAAACTCACTTAACAAATTTTGCACTTAACAACATAAAGATTGCGCTCAACTGTGGTCATTAAGTTGAAGACTACCTGTATTTTTACATGTTGAGTTCACAGTTGTTGATGTTTTAATTTTAACTCTATGCTGTGTTGGTGTTGTAAATATTTTATAATCTATAGCAATAGCACATAGACTTATATACCGCTTCATAGTGCTTTACAGCCCTCTCTAAGCAGTTCACAGAGTCAGCATATTGCCCCCAACAATCTGGGTCCTCATTTTACCCACCTCGGAAGGATGGAAGATGAGTCAACCTTGAGCCTGGTGAGATTTGAACTGCCGAACTGCAGCTAGCAGTCAGCTGAAGTAGCCTGCAGTACTGCACTCTAACCACTGCGCCACCTCGGCTCCTAATCTAGGGTCCTCTATTTATGCTGCATACCCATCATATTATATACCAGTGGTTCTCAACCTTTCTAATGCCGCGACCCCCCCCACGACCATCCCGCCGCCGTGACCCCCCTGCCGTGACCCCCGCCCCCTCCCCGCGCGGGATGAGGTGACAAAGGGGGGCAATGAGGTGACAAAGGGGGCGGGGCACCAAGATGGTGGGCGAGTGGGCTTTACCCTCTGCGCATGCGCAAAGCGTTCTGCGCATGCGCAGAGGGTAAAAGAACCCAAATGGCGGCATTCGGGCGGGTGGGTGAAGTCTCCCGCTTCTGTCGCTACCAGCTATCCGGCGACCCGCAGGCACGGCCGAAGCGGGAGCATTTCACCCCTGCGAGTGACGGTGGCACCAAGATGGCGGGCTAACGCGCGCGGCGACCCCTGTGAAATGGTCGTTCGACCCCCAAAGGGGTCGCGACCCACAGGTTGAGAACCGCTGTTATATACAGTAGAACCTCTGTTCACGAACACTTCTGACCAAGACCAAATCGGGTTCTGACCAAAAAATTCACAATTTTTTTTCCCCGCGGCCGATTTTCCCTTCCGTGTCATTTTCTTGTAAGCACCAAATTTCCAAAATTAGGCTTGGGTCACGACCAAATCGGTTTGCGACCAAAGTTATGGAACAAATTATGGTTGTGACCAGAGGTTCTACTGTATCTGGTGATGTACTTCTTTCTCTTCCTTTCTAAAAGAAAGATTTTGGAAAGATGCTATTTTTATCTTCTCATCAGTTTTTTCTTCATACTTGGTAGTCTTCTTGTAGCCTTCCTTGTGTGGGTAATTTTATTAGCCATCTCTTCATCAGCATTGGGGCCTACTTTCAAAAGAGAAGTACTTTCATAACATCACTTTTGTGCAGAAACAGAAAATTATTTGTCCAAATTCTCCTAAATCCATTTTATCTGTATTGTGTTCAATAGTATACCTGCAAATTATATAAATATTATAAGCTTTATATTTCAGTAATTTGAAATTCATTTAATTACACAAAGTTTATACTTAGTTTTGTATTATTAGCTTGGATAAGGGAATTAGTTTTAAAAGAAGCATTTTGTTCAGTAGGATAGTTCTCTGGTATCTTGCATGTACATGTGATCTTAGACACATACAAGGAAAAATAATTTATATGTATTTCTAAGTTGGGAAAGATAAAAATCTTAAACTTAGCATGCCATCCATTAGATCATGTTAATAAGTAGAAATCCCACAATTTCTTTGAACATTGCCCACATATCTTCCAAGTTTTCCATCCAGCTATCTGCTGACAGCCTGTACTTGCATTTTAAAATTATGTCCTGGCAGATACATGATTGTATTGGAATAATTTCTCATGTAGAGAAAGAGCCCTGTGCTTCAAGTTGTGACTTGTATGCAGTCCTTTTTTTATATATAGAACTCTTTAATTCTCAAAGCAAACTGATAGAATCTAGGCTGAACGATGTATGGAAATAAAGGTTTACTTGATTGTATAGAAGAATTATCCCCAACTGATTACTAACTAGTAAATTGCATTAGGGCAGTGATGACGAACCTTTTCGGCACTGAGTACCGAAAATAGCAATAGCAATAGCACTTAGACTTATATACCGCTTCATAGTGCTTTACAGCCCTCTCTAAGCGGTTTACAGAATCAGCATATTGCCCCCAACAATCTGGGTCCTCATTTTACCGACCTCAGAAGGATGGAAGGCTGAGTCAACCTTGAGCCTGGTGAGATTCGATCTGCCAAACTGCTGGCAGCCAGTGATCAGCAGAAGTAGCCTGCAGTACTGCACTCTAACCACTGTGCCACCGTGGCTCAGTGGGAGCGCGCACACACGCGCGTGGCACCGAGTGCCGAAAAGGGAGCGCGCACTCATCTGGGACGTGACCAGGAAGAGGAGCTGCCCAGGGGGCATGCGTGCGCCGGAAAATGAACTTCCGGCCAGCAAGTCTTCCGGTTACTGCCGTGCATGCGCGCACGAAGATCAGCTGGCAGGCGCGCATGCTCATGCCGGAAAAGGGAAGACCAGCTCTTCCGGTTTCCGGCACTGCCCCATGCACAAAGGCCAGCTGATCATCGCGTGCACATGCGCGCCAGAAACCCGGAAGAGGAACGGGCGATGCCGCATGTGCCAGGCGATGTGGCTCCGCGTGCCACTTCGGGCACGCGTGCCATAGATTCGCCATCACAGCATTAGGGTGTTAATAGTAATTTGGCTTATTTTTGCATAGGAGCATGTCCACAGGTGGCACAAAAAATGGAATGAAGGTTATTTGCCTCATAATAGGTTATTTGCTTGAATTTCTAGTTGACTGTGGTGGACAGGTTGTTAAACCTTAAAAAGAGTGTTTTGGATATAACTAAGCATTTAAAAGCATTTCCTAAAAGCTTAAACATTTTGAAAAGTGGCAAGCATAGTTGAAGAGGGATAATGGTTGCCACTTCACTGGTGCAGTAGTTATTGAATCTTTTTGACATTTCTGAGGTTATCAAAGATAAAAGGCAACAGTTCCTTTGCAGCCATTTAAAAAGTATAAAATTGTATTCATTCTATTATCTTGAATAGTGTTAGCATATTGGACCAGCATGGCCACTATTGAGAGGAAGCTGTGGGAGAGATTGTATTACAAAATCCTCCTCCCCCCCTCCTCCCCCCCCTCCTCCTCCTCCTCATCATCATGCTGCCTGATAGGATGGTGATGATGAATTTTTTTAAAGCTACTTTTTTGAGAAGTAGCCTAAACATTAAATAAAGAATGGACTGCCTTCAATAATCTTACCTACAGTCTGAAGAATGGGGTAGCTTTTTAATGTGAAAAGAAGCTGAAGCGGTTAGATATGACTTTCTGCTGAATGTGTGGACAATATATCATGAATCATATGAGCAAGCATACATAGGTCTTTTATTTTTTACCATGTTTGAATTGCTGATTAGAACCTATATATTTTTATAATAAGATGCTGGATTATTATTTTCTCATACCAACTTATCATCATACCAACATAGCAAGCCAACAGAAACTTCAATAAAAAGCAGTCTCTATCTATACGTTGTTGAGTTCTTGGAGCTTCTTTCTCAGTTACTTACCTGAATTTCCAAGCAGTTGTAGACACTGATAGTAAAAGCTGTGATATTAATATTTTAATATTATTTTTTAAAAGTATAGTAGACTTAATCTTACTCTGAATCAGACCATTTAATATCCTAAAGCAGCTTTGTTAGGATTTCTTAGACCTACTGCAACAAAATTCTGTTGTCATAAAAAAAATATTTTGCATGTTACATTTCTATTCTGAAATTCTTCCAAGATTCCAATGTCATCTATACAATCCTTCCTCCCTCCCTCATTAGCATTTTATTGTTGTACCAATTTATGGCATAGGTTTAAACTTTTTAGATGTTTGGGCTATAGCCGTGATGGCGAACCTATGGCATGCGTGCCACAGGTGGCACGTCGAGCCATATCTGAGGGCACGCGAGGCGTTGCCCTATGTCAGCTCCAGTGCGCATGATTTTCGGCCTTCCGGAGGGTGGGGGGAGGCCGTTTTCGCCCTCCCCAGGCTTCAGGAAAGCCTCTGGAGCCTGGGGAAGATGAAAAATGGCCCAACGGGCCTACCGAAAGTCCGGAGGCTTCAGTGAGGCCTACACGCATGTGCGGAGGAGGCAGCGCGGGGGGTTGTGTGCGCATGCGTGGGGGAGGGCATTGCATTATGGTTGTGGGCACGCACGCGTGCCCTCTTGGCACCCGAGCAAAAAAAGGTTTGCCATCACTGGGCTATAGTCTCCCAGTGGCTGAATAGCTTCACTTTTTCTTCATCCAAGCAGCACCTGGGAACTGTTGACTGTAATTTTAGGAACCTAGAGATCCTGGTTTAAATTTCTTTTTTTAAATCTCTCTCTTTTTTATTATGACTAAATACAGATAGGTGACTTGAACTCCCATTGAGTCCTTTCCTTTGTTTATCATGAAGTTTAATAAAGAGCCTCTCAGAACTTGAAACCTTGTCTGTTATTTTGTGATTCCAAATTGGCCTGAAAAAGTTGTTGGCTTAACATAGCTTTTGGAACTTTTGGGTGGTTTTCTATGAAACTGTTAATTCTGGGCTGAAATGAAATAATCTATGAAAAATTAGTGGCTAGAGTTTCCTATGATGAAGGTTCCAGAACTCAAACCAAGTTTATTTCTACGAACTCATTTGCATTGATTTGCTTTGAAGGGAGGTGTGCTCTCCATTGTCCCTTTTGTGTGGGCTGAGTTTTCCTTGCCTTTTTCTCATGACATCCTAATTTTTATTAGCACTGCTTACTCTCCTCTTAGATAAATGCTTCATTGTAGTACTGATAGCAACAAACAGCAATTGTGCTGCATTCTTAGAATGAATGTCTACTGTGTTCTCTCAGTAGTATGGATAAAAAGGGGACACTTTAGTCTGTTAAGAGCAAGCCCCATTCTCTGTCTTTCTGGGGATTTTTTTCATCTTTTTTGTTTGTTTGTCTGCAGTTACCAGAATGTTACCTGCTAGCAGTATTTAATACATTGCATTTCTGTACATAAAATGTGTGACAACTTGAAATGAAATATCTTTCTAATTTGGAGCATTGCTTCAATGGCACACAGTGAACATCTGCGTTGTAGAGGAAATTGTTTTGTTTTTCAGGAACCTCTTTCATCAACAGAATCACCCAAACATATTTATACCTGGACTTTTCCTAACAAATAGTACGTGAGATATTTCTTGTCCTAATCCAATTTTGTTTCTTTAGGAAAGGGAAAATGAAAACTTAAGGCAAAAAAAAAATATATTCTAAAAGGAAAAATCTCTCGCTTTTTATGAAGCTAAAAAGAGGTGTTCTCTGAGAATCTGTTGTTTCTTAAAGTTAGTAATATAATTAATGAATTAATGCTCAAATTAACTAACTTAAAAGTTTAATTTAATTTTGTTTTCGGATGATTCTCCACTAGCATGTTTTATTTCCGTTCAAATCTCTCTTTATAAATGAAATATAATCCAGGACTAAATCAGGTCAACCTTCACTAGCAAGTTTTTCTCAGAAATCCCATCTTATTACCGTGTTTCCCCGAAAATAAGACATGTCCCGATAATAAGCCCAACAGGGCTTTTCGGGACATGCGTTGAAATAAGCCACCCCCCGAAAATAAGCCCCCCCATTACTTTCCGGGGGAAAGGGGGGGGGCATGCCGGGAGGCGCTCTTTTTGCTGCGGGCACTTTTTTGGCCGGGAGAGCGAGAGCAAGTGAGAGTCGAGGGCACGCACACCCGACGAGACTGCTCGGCTCCTCTGGGCTCCGCCTCTGCCAGCGTTTTCAAACGCGCTCCTGCCTCCGAGGAAGAGAAGGGGAGCCTTGATGCCTGCCTCGCCGCCCCATCGCAGGCAGGAGCGCTTCA
>QLTV01000804.1:1909665-1919766 GCA_003457575.1 Thermophis baileyi
AGGAGGACTCTGCAAGGCCTGTTGTGCCGTTGCATGCACCAACGGCAGAAGGACCCCAGCTGTGCCAGTATGATGAAGTTTGCGGCAGTCCTGCAGTTCGTGCATGCAACGGCACAACAACCCTTGCTGAGTCCTGCTCCGCGAGGCGGTGGCGGCAGGGAGGGGAGGCGAGGCAGCGGCGATGGGACATGCAGACCCACGCTCGCCGCCTACTGCACCCCCAAAATAATAAGCCCCCCCCCGATAATAAGGCCGAGGCCATATTTGGGGGGTCAAAAAAATATAAGCCCCTGTCTTATTTTCGGGGAAACACGGTACTAATAGCTAAAGAATGCATTTTTGGGGTAGCAAAAATGGTTTTATTCTTGTTTGCTTCAAGTATTCCACTTCAGATGTATAAAAACAATATGTTAGGGACAGAACTACAGTTGCTTGACAGGGTTTTTTATTGCCCACGGTTTCAACAATATGCAACATAATTGGCTTTTCCACTTAAATTTAAGTGATTAGGAGAAGACATTATGGGGAAGTCTTTGAGTTCAGCCTAGCACTGAAAACAAGATTGTAAGGCTTGTATGTTTACAGGTACTGTGTTATTTTCAGATTAAATATAATTTATTTCTGGCTTTGGTGGGCTTGCATTTTTAATTAAACAGAGTAGTAGATTCTGTAAGGCTGAATTTTGCTCATCTGTCTCTGCTATAAGGCAGATAACCCAATCATTTCATTATTAAAGGTAATGATGAAATAATATGTATGTAATGTGAAAACACAGTATAATGAAAGTGTCAAATTCTATTGTCCTCTCTTTATGCTGTCTGTTAGTGTGTTCCACTTGAGTGGTTAATATAGCACAATCTTATCTTTTTTAAGGAGTGCCCCTGGATTTGTGTTTCTAACGTGCCCCAGATAGCTTACTGCTTTGAATGTATTTCCACTCTGATTTTGGAAAATGGCACAGGGGAAGGTAAAAACGTCAGGAAAGCTAAAACCATCTAGTTTGTAGAAGCTATTTTTGTCGCACATTCTTTTGTATAGTAGCTCTGCAGGGATTGTGAGCTGTTAATAGCGATGTGTCATAATAGCATATCCCTTTCATTTATTATTTGAAATTCAGTCTGCAGTAAATTTGGAGACTGGAAATACATTATAGACTAAAAGGCAGCCTTCCCTAATTTACTGCTAAAGATAATAAGAACTGAAACTGCATCATCTGGAAGGCAGCAGGTTGAAAAAGGTTAGCCTTAGATGCTGAAACACCACAATTCCCTCCCTGCTTTGTTCTGTCTCAGCATTGACAGCAACTTGAATAAAATAAATGTTAACTTTTACTTTCAGTTTGCTGATCTAACTACTTCCAGAAGTTTCACTTTTTGCTTTCCTATCAATCTGCAATTGACTGACCAGTTTGCAAAACTTCCTTATTATTGAATCCCACCTGTCTCATTTTTCTTCCTTTTTATGACCCTGTTTCATAATTAATTACTGTTAAATATCCTACAGAATTTATATCGCCTGGAGTTTTCTATAATTCTTTTCACTGAGCATTTGTAATACAGGTAGTCCTCGACTTACAACCATAATTAAGCCCCTAATTTCTATTAATAAGCAAGACAATTAAATGACTTTTGCCCCATTTTATGACTTTTCCTGCCACAGTTGTTAAGTGAATCATTGCAGTTGTTAAGTTAGTGACAGAGTTGTTAAGTGACTCTGGCTTCCCCATTGACTTTGCTTGTCAGAAGGTTGCAAAAGATGACACAGCAACCATCATAAATATGAACCAATTGCTAAGCATCCCAATTTTGATCACACGACCATGGGAATATTGCAACAGTTGTACATGTGAAAAATGGTCACAAATCACTTTTTTTCAGTACTGTTCTAACTTTGAACAGTCACTAAACAAACTGTTGTAAGTCAAGGACTACTTGTTTTGCTACCTATACACAAGGAATTCAGTCAATCAACGGTTAAAGCTAAATTGGCGCTAGATAAGGGTCAATAGAGTTCATGGGGGGCTGGACTTGTGTCTCTTGTCACACCTCACTGACTCCAAACTGATGACGTGTTTATCCCCACCTTCCAGCTCCGCCTGCTTTTCTCCTACATCCCTGCAACATATTACAGTGTGAAGCTGTAGCCGCACCGAGAAGCCACAGCTGCTACACTCCAGCCCTGACACAGCTTCACAATCTAGTGCAAAGCTACAGCGTTGAGCGTGGCCCAGCCACTCTACCGCCCACTGCCTTTGCTGCCTGCACTCTGAGTCGCCTGCCACCCTGCACTTTATTACCCCAGCTGACCTTCATCATCCTGCTGCTGCTGATCCGGTGGGCCTGGTCTGGCAGCTTGTGGCCACCTGACACTTTCATCCTGAGATCTTCATGGAAATTGCCATGTATAACCTTGGGAAGAAAGCCTTGCGTGCCTCACGAAGCGTGAGAGTGGGCATACCAGTCAGCAGCAGGAGCAAGATGATGGAGAAGGCTTCACTGTGGTAGGGCAACAGAGGCCTTGGTGTGCAGGGAGCCAAAAGGGCAGATATGGGGAGGACTTATCCCTGCGGTCATAAGTATAGGTGGGCTTCCAAATTACTCAAATGTTGATCACATGATTGCAGGGGCACTGCAGTGGTTGTAACTTTGGGGACTGCGCGTTAAGTACAATTTATTCAGCACCACTGTAAGTTCAAACGGAGCAAACGGTTGTAATTTGAGGACTGTCTATATCAGCGGTTCTCAACCTGTGGGTTGCGACCCCTTTGGGGGTCGAACGACCATTTCACAGGGGTCGCCGCGCGCGTTAGCCCGCCATTTTGGTGCCACCATCACTGCAGGGGTGAAAAGGTCCCGGTTCGGCCGTGCTGCGGGTCGCCGGACAGCTGGTAGCCCGGACGCCGCCATTTGAGTTCTTCTACCCTCTGCGCATGCGCAGAATGCTTTGAAAAGAACCCAAATGGCGGCGTCCGGGTGAAGTCTCCTGCTTCCACGCTATCAGCTGTCCGGCGACTCGCAGGCAAGCCCGAACCGCGGCGGCACGGGGGGGGTCGCGGTGGCGGGGGGGGTCGCGGCATTAGAAAGGTTGAGAACCACTGGTCTATATTGACATAGGATTTGGAGAAAAGCTTTTCAACTTTTAGTAAAAGCTTCCTGTGAATGGAGTGTCTATAAATAGAAAAACGGGTGGATGAAAGTTGTATAGCATGGATCTAACATAGTCCTTATGGGAGAATGGAGGGATTCCCTCCCTGAATAGAAAGGCTTCTGTTTTTAGAACAAGAGCTTAGTTGTATCTAAAGAGATATAAAGAAATGTGTTTAATAAAAACCTGTCTGAAGCACATGAAGGCAAAGGCATCAACCTACCTGCCAAGGCCAGTATGTATGTTTGTAACACATTTATATGGCTGCTCACCTCACACAAAGTGACTCTTGGTGGCATACAATAGAATTTTATACCATATTGTATAGTTTAATGTAGTGTAGTAGTAATGTAATGTAAGTTAAGAAAATTGTTTGACTGACTTGGAAATTACCAGTTTTCCTGCCAAGATTTTGCAAAATTTCTGATTAGATATAGAAGCATGGCAGGATACTTCTTGCCACTATAGGACAAAACATACTTCTGCAGTGCCTAAGGCCTAGTACCATAGTAATTTCCCAGTGAGTAAATGAGTGAGTACTGAGCTGGGTTAAGAACTATTTATGATAATTGGGGAAAGCAGCATAAGGTCAGGCAATATTGCTATGGATATGTAATCTCTGCCTGCCTGAACAACAGATTAGATAAAGAAAATAATTTTCCTTAGGCTGTTGTTAAAAGAAAAAAGAAAAAAAAAGAGGAACTTCTGAAGCCTCTGTGACTTTTTTTTTTTTTTAGGAAGCCTATTTCCTGCACAGCTGAAAAGAAAGGAAAGAGCAATTTGAATGTGGCTGCAGAAAGGGACCAGAGACTTAAAACTACAAAAGCAGTCGTAAGCCTTTAAGGCATTGACTTGACTGCCTATTGAGCCATAAAGGATACAAGAGTTGATGGCAAAGGTCATCAGCTTTATAAGGGGCAAACGTGAAAGGAATTCTAGTTTTCCTCAAAAGCTAGTCTTACATGGATGGGTATGAAATTTCTATCTCTATGTGCATGCAAATGAAAGATACACAGCATAGAATTTGAAGCACAATGCTTTGGTAACTGCCCCCACCTCGCTATTTTGAAGCTGGCAAAACATGCCAGACAGCATTTTAACACTTGCTTA
Organism: Thermophis baileyi; assembly: GCA_003457575.1. Lineage (NCBI taxonomy): Eukaryota > Metazoa > Chordata > Lepidosauria > Squamata > Dipsadidae > Thermophis > Thermophis baileyi. The sequence continues at coordinate 1,913,920 of QLTV01000804.1, forward strand.
AGAATCGGGAGCAGTGAATTAATGAGTTGGGAAAGAAAATAAGACATTGCCATATATTTTAAACTGCTTTCGGCTGGCAGTCCCTAGCTTTAGAGAAATGTAAGAGAAGCAAATGACATTCCTTTGGGTTCAGCCCATATTCTTCAGAAATCTGCATGTCTATTAAGCAGAGATCTGGGGGTTCATTTGCCAATTCAGGCCCAGCCAGCGCAGGATCAATCGGATTTTATGTATAATCAATACTGTTGTTGCACATGAACTTAATGATATCATGGAATATTTAGTTATTTAAAATCTATGAGTGTTTCTTCTTGAAATTATTTAAAAATACCATAGCATTCTTTAGAAATAGTTGCTTTCTCTCCCTCTTAAAAGTAAGATTATATTTTTCCCTTCTAATGTAGGATTTATATATTTAATTCCATTTATGTATGTTATTCATTTACCAGTGTCCTCAAGATATGAGTTGTTTTGATAAATAACGAGTTGCTTTGTCAGGTCAAAATTCATGGGTTCTAGGGCTGAGGTATTTAATTGAACTGCTCGCTTCCAGAAGCCTACACTTTATTATTTATTGAAAGGTTTGAGATATTTTGCAATTTAAAAAACAACAACCTAGTAACGTCAATATTTCAGTCTTATCTATTCGATTTTAGACATAGATTCGATTTGTTGTGAAATCCAGAACTATGAAATGCTTCAGAGTTTCTTGCATATAAAAATTTGTATACCTATTTCCTAATAAAAAATATTTGAAAAATAAAAATTATTTGAAAAAAGTATATTTCCTGAAAGCAGAATATTTTTTAAAATAATAATAATAATAATAATAACAACAACAACAACAACAACAACAACAACAACAACAACAACAACAACAACAACAACAACAACAACAACAACAACAACAACAACAACAACAACAACGCCAGATATCACAGTTGTCGAGGGCCGAAGAGTACAGTTTATTGATATCGCTGTACCAGGAGATGCCAGAGTCGAAGAAAAAGAACTGGAAAAAATTATGAAATATCGCGACCTGGCCATTGAAACTACACGGCTATGGATGAAACATGTAACAGTGATACCCATTGTCATCGGGGCACTTGGTACCATGTCCAAGAATTTCACAAAACACATCAAGAAATTGCAGCTTCCTGCAATAACACCAGCGGAACTGCAAAAGACTGCGCTACTCGGAACATCAATTTATTTATTTATTTTTTTAAGTGAATCTTCTGGGTTTTTAACCGAGGCCAGCAGCTCAGTTATATAATAATAATAATAATAATAATAATAATAATAATAATAATAAAGTGACTGGGCTTTCCCAAATAGTTATTTTTTCCCCTTTTTGACTGCCAGAACTTTAGACAGTGCCTCCCATTATTGCCATGATTGACTGGAAACTTTTTGTGTTCTGCAGATAATTCCAAAGAATTCTTCTACAGCAGTGTTCCCCAACCTAAAGCCATCTAGGTGTGTTTAAGTCTAAACATCAGATTATGACTATCCAGGTTCAGAGTGACAGGAGATATAATCTAGAACATGCACAAGACACCAGGTTGTGGATGGCTGTTTTAGATTGTTCTTTCAGTTTAGGTGGGCTGTTAGCCAACTATATTGGATGTTGTTCTTTCCTAAAGTCAAGGGAGAAGACATGCTGGAATATGGCCTGCAGCAGAAAGGATTGGGCAGTTTTATGCACTGAGTACTATATTCTTTATTCCTGATCTTCCTTCTGAGGGATCACCTTTGTTCCCTTCAATGCCTATCTGGCCTTGGCTGATCTTGAAAAAATTAGGCAGGGTCAAAGTTGATTAGTGGTTATATGGGAAACAAAAGACCATAGACTAGAGTGGAAGGAAAACATAACAAATGAAATGATGAATTATTTCTGGTTTGTATTTAGCAATTTCATTTTAATATTTAAAAGAAATTGAGGAATCTTACTTAAAAAATTTAGATCAACGAAGAAAAAGAATTCATGTGTGACATGAACTGGAAGTAAGTAGATTTGATTAACCAAACCTTTAACATTACTCTGAACACCAACTGGAAAGGCTGTTATTTCAATTTTCCTATGGCTTTCAATTATCCTATGAAGACAATATATTACATTCAACTATGTTTGGATGTTTAAAAGAAATTATTCAAAAGAGGGAGATTATTTTTATTATGAGAGCATGAATTACTTTCTGGTGTAACAACTGTAATTAAAAGTTGGGTAACTTTTATTCCAGAAATCTTAAATCAGATTTTTGTTCCAGTTTTTTTTTTTTTAAATTATTGGGTTACATGAGCATGACATAATTGAAGTTAAAGCCTTCTTTAGATTCTGTTCCAGGGAAGAAGCACTAAACGTAGTCCTTGACTTACGACCACAATTGAGCCCAAAATTTCTGTTGTTAAGTGAGACATTTCTTAAGTGAGTTTTGCCCCATTTTATGATATTTCTTGCCTCAGTTAAGTGAATCACTGCAGTTGATAAGTTAGTAAAATGATTGTTAAGTAAATCTGGCTTCCCCATTGACTTTGCTTGACAGAAGGTCACAAAAGGTAATCACATAACCCTGGGACACAGCAACGGTCGTAAATATGAACCAGTTGCCAAGCATCTGAATTTTGATCATATGATCATAGGGATGCTGCAACGGTCGTAACTGACAAAAACAGTCATAAGTCACTTGTTTCAGTGCTGTTGTAACTTTGAATGGTCACTAAATGAACTGTTGTAAGTCGAGGACTCCCTGTATGCCTATGACTAGTCTGTTCACTGAAAGCAGTAAGCTGTACCAAAAGGTGCTCAAACTTCAGAACGGTATTGATTTGTGTATTTACATAATTGATGAATTAAAAGCAGACCCTTTGCTGTAAAGACTTCATTTTAAAATGAATGCATTTGTCAGATAGAAGGTAAACAGTGCCTTTTCTCCATCAGAAAAGAAAAATGTTTGCTTTTTGAGGTTGATGAAGTCACAGGATATTTTGTTTTGTTTTGTTTTCATTTTTTAATGAGCTTGGTTCTGAGAGCCAAAGTTGGCAAGTTGTCACAGGCTTGGAATCTGGTATAGCTTCCAGAAATCTTCCTTTGACTCGCCTCTTCCAAGTATAGGTGGCCAATGTATGTTTGTCTTTTAATTATTTGAGCCCTGCAGATACTCACTTTAAAACAAAACCAAACCATTAATAATTACTGCACCTCTCATAATTCCCAATCAGCTTGCAGAAAGCTGGAAATTATTGGAGTTTAATCTGTTCATGTAAAGTGTGGCAGGTTAAAAAAGGCTTGCACTGTCACAGATCTGAATCAAACTAGTGAGTTCTCTTCATGGATCCAATAAAAAAGCAAATTAATCCAACACTTTTCTTTAAAAAAGTTTAAGAATGGAGAGGAGGGGAAGTTAAGCAAACTCTGTAAAAATGTTATTCTTCACTCATTCGGGCACATTGTCTTCCAACGAAGAAGAAGTTTTCACTTTGGCATTGAGCATTGAATGTGTAAAGGGCTATAAAATGTGTCTTGACAAAATGTGGGAAAATTTCGATAATTGGTAGCTTTCCTCTTTCTCTCTGATTAAAGATTGTTAGCTGATATTTTTTATTAATCACTAAATTATTGTCTAAATGATAGCTGGGAACTTTGATCACATGCCAGTGGCATGCAGTGCATTCTACCAATAAACAATTAATTACAGTGCAGCATTCTGCCAATGGTGATGTAATCAGGACTATACAAAGAGCCTTTAATGTTAACTGTGGCGAGAAAAATTGGGAAGAGAAGCTTTGGCACAAGGCTTTGTGAAAGTCTTAGAAAAGGTAGAACGTCTTTCCTTCCTTATATTCTGCTTTTCTACTTGTAAGATACACTTGGAAGTTAAATTATTTTCTGACATTGAGTATGCCTCCCTGTATTTAAGTGCACGTTGATCACTGAGCTGTTTATTCCTGCCCTTCCCACCAAGTCAAATTCATTCTGCTTTGATTTAATCATTTTCTAATTGAAGGTTTTCCATATACTTGCTTGGGCAGCAGCGTATAGAGCAGGGGTGTCAAACTTGCGTTGTCACAGCAGCGTCACATGACGTATCGGGACTTTTCCCCCCTTCGCTAAATAGGGCATGGGCGTGGCCAGCGCGTGATGCATCTGGCCCGTGGGCCGCGAGTTTGACAGCCCTGATATAGAGTATATTAATTTAAGAGCTTCCAGAAATATTCATGTGAAGCACCACATGAGTAAAGGAAGAATATCTAAAGAAGAATAAAGCTTCACCAAGTGGCAATTAACTAATAAACCTTGCATTAATTCATTCAAGTGCTATGAAGATCTCATATTTCACAATGCACACTGTTGCATTGCGTGTTGACTTCACTTCATGCTATTATCCTCACAATTATTTTTGAACCTGGTGCTTGCACCAGAAATTTAGTAGGAATGTGCAATGCTTTGGATCTCAACTTGAAAAGATATTTCAAATGAACATGCCTGTACCAGTTCTACCTTAAGTAAAAAAATGTGTTTTTCTCCAATTGTGTGGCAACCCAGAAATGGATGCAGCTACTTTAAAGAGGTGCGAACAACTGTGACCTAGCCTTCCAGTGCCTTTTCAGTTGTAGATCTGAAGCCTTGCACTGTACTCTTAAGGGTTTACAGTCTGCAGTGGTGAAGGATTTATATATTTATTTGTTCATTCAATTTCTATTGCTGCCCATCTCAAGCAAGAAACTCTGGAAGGCGAACAATCATAAAACGAGAGTATGAAGTTGAATTAAGTTTAAATGCTGTATGGGGTATGCAGGTAACACTTGAGGTGGCAGAAGGCCACTATTTTTTCATTGGCATTATAGGAAGGTAATGTGATTGGAAGAGGAAATAAAAGCTTATAACCAACTGTGCTCATTTTATAAGCCCAACTCACAGGATTGTTGTTGTGGAGGATATAGGAGGTGGGAATATTAGATCTGTACATCAGCTTCAATTGACTGGAAGTAAAAGGAGGGATAGAGCTCTAATAATAAATACATTAGGTTGAAAGCACAGTCATAGATGGATGTTGTATTTTGTGCTGGAGGGTTATCTCAGATTATATATCTGGGGTTTTTTATTGGTAGTATATTCGGTCAGAAACTGAATTTGCTTACTTAGTTTACAAATTAAACATTCATAATACAGTTTTGTTTGCTTTGGATTACTATGTTTTAAACATATAATCAGTGTGGTTTATATGCCATGGTTTATATCTCAGTATTGTGAATTCAGTCAGTTAGGGCTTATTCAAGTATGATTTAACATGATTCATGAATCCAGTCATTGATAGATTCTGAAATTTACTTATTTATGTGCAGCTTTTCCAAGGCTGTATATTTTCAGAACAGTTCATACTGTTTAAAAACAAATAACAAAAGTAGTTAAATAGAATAAACACATGTTCCTAATAAGAACATCATCGAACAACTAAGTTAAAAGCTAGCAGTTAAGATATCAGCAACCATGGATTAAAAGCACAATTTAAAAGCACAAGTCAGCCTCAGACTAAGTGATTAAAAGCAGCTATAAATAACCAGGTCTTCAGAGGCTGTTTGAAAGCAATCAATAGATTTTTCTACTCACAGCATCTCCATCTTCACTAGATGAAGTCTGTTTATTTTCTCTTTCTCATTGTCAGTTGGCTTCCAGACACTAGTTCAGGGTTCCAACAACATATCTCTCTCTCTCTCTCTCTCTCTCTCTCTCTCTCTCTCTCTCTCTCTCTCTCTCTCTCTCTCTCTCTCTCTCTCTCTCTCTCTCTCTCTCTCTCTCTCTCTCTCTCTCTCTCTCTCTCTCTCTCTCTCTCTCTCTCTCTCTCT
>QLTV01000804.1:1920197-1943262 GCA_003457575.1 Thermophis baileyi
ACCAGCCACTTTTCTATTTTCTTTTATACAGTCATCTCTCTCTCTTCTCTCTCTTTCCCCCCCCCTCTCTCTGTGTGTTTGTCTCTCTTTCCCTTCCCCCCTCTCTTCTCTCTTTCCCTCCCTCCCTCTCTCTCTGTCCATGGGGGGGGGGAAAGGAACCTCTGAACTGGTGCTGGGTGGTGGGAATCTGACGTCCGGAGGCCGATGAGCCAGGTACTGAAGACCATATGGGGGCAATCCTGCAGTCTCCCCCAAAATAATAGATGTCTTGTCGCTTGCAAGCGCTTCTGTTGAGGAAGAAGAGAAGTGTGGTGGGAAGAGGCTTGGCGGGTGTCCGACGGGCGGTGAGCGCTTCGTGGCTCCTAAGGGGAGTTGAGCCTCCCCGCTCACAACATCTTCACCTGAGGGCATCGCCAGCAGCCGCTTCCTGCGTCAGGAGGTCCGTGCTCTTCCCGCTGCTGCTCGGCCTCCTCAATGCACGGAGGCAGGAGGTGGCGGTTTCTTTCGCTGCCTGCGACCTGCTGGCGGCGAGCAGCAGAGCGAGTAAGCCAGCGATGTGCTGGCTGCCTCTAATCTGCAGTTTACTTGTGAGCACCATGTTCCTTTTCAAAAACACATTTTTAAATCTAAGAAATCTCTATCTCCCCATACAAGTTTGCCAAGCTGGGGCAAATCCACAAAGAGAATGGAACTGAATGTTTATAAATTTTAAATATTATAAATAAATGAGCCAGTTTGGTCTAATGGCTAAGGTATCAGGCTGGAAATGAGAAGACTTTGAGTTCTAGTCCCACTTTAGACATGAAAACCAGTTGGGTTGACTTTGGACCAGTCACTCTCAATCAGCCCAACTCACCTCACACCGTTCTTGTGAGGAAAAAGGAGGAGGAAGGAGTATTAACGTAAGTTCACTGCCTTGAGTTATTTATAAAAAATAATAAAGATGGGATATAAATAAAATACATAAAATCATGTATGATGAAAAAAATATGCCTTGTTTCTCTCCATGTAGTCAAGAGTATATATATTCAGTCTAATTGAATGCTGATAATGGTCATTCATGTTCGTTCAGGTCACTATTGCAAATGGCTGTTAAAATGCTCTGACTAGTATTAGCAATAGCAATAGCACTTAGACTTATATACCGCTTCATAGTGCTTTTACAGCCCTCTCTAAGCGGTTTACAGAGTTAGCATATTGCTCCCAACAATCTGGGTCCTCATTTTACCCACCTCGGAAGGATGGAAGGCTGAGTCAACCTTGAGCCGGTGAGATTTGAACCGCTGAACTGCAGCTAGCAGTCAGCTGAAGTAGCCTGCAGTGCTGCACTCTAACCACTGCGCCACCTCGGCTCTATATCAATTACACTACGTCCAGTTTCACAAAAAAACATATTAGAACTTCAAAAAATAATTGGGTGGAAATTACCCAACCTTTTATTTTCTAACAATGTATCTATTCTAGCAGCATTTCATTTTGTTCTATTTTTAAACTAAAGATATATTTAAAAATAAAATTAAATAGGGCAGGTTGTTGGGAAAGTGGGTGCCAAGGACATCTGGTGGGCACATTGTCATTCTATATTGCATAACAAGCTATGGAAACAAAGTTATTGAAAGCTTCTCAATATTGTATGCCCAGCAAGATCAGCAGATCTTAATGTTCAAGAATGAGGTATTCAAAAAGAGAAGAAACGTTGCATTAATTTAGCTTATGAATCTTAAGTAGCATTCTATATTATCATGTCCTTTTTATCAGTAAAATTATACTGACAGTTAAGTTACTTTGAATTAAACATTTTTATTCCTGCTCCTTTATACCATTGCTTTGTTTTTTAAACTGGCAAATCTGTTCCCAATTTTGTCAAGCTCTTACTATCCATTAAATATAGTCACACATGAGGAAGAAATGAAGTGTGCGGGTGCTAGCTAATTGGTTTCTTATGAGATTCTTTCATTGTTGAAGCCACATGCCTGTAGTTGCCACTGTTAAAAATAGGATGCACAGTTGAAGTATTGTTATCTATAGATGACCCCAAGCTGTGTAGGTTCTCCTGAAGATACCATTCACTTCCAGAGGAAGGTGCACATAATCGACTTTCTTGGGGGAACTTGGTAGGTTGTGACATATTTTCCTATTTACTTCTCCACCTCCAGTAATTGGCTTGTTCTACTTTCAATTAGAAGTTAGGATTTCAATATTATCTATAACAGTGATGGTGAACCTTTTTTTGCTTGGGTGCCAAAAGGGTGCGCGTGCGATAGCGTGCGTGCGTGCCCACACCCATAATGCAATGCCCTCCCCCCCCGCACATGTGCGTAGGCCTCACTGAAGCCTCCGGACTTCCGGTAGGCCCGTTAGGCCATTTTTCGCCCTCCCCAGGCTTCAGGAAAGCCTCCGGAGCCTGTGGATGGCGAAAATGGCCTCCCCCCCCCTTCCGGAAGGCTGAAAATCAGCTGGACAGCATGCTGGAGCTGACATAGGGCAACGCCTCGCGTGCCCTCAGATATGGCTCCACGTGCCACCTGTGGCACGCGTGCCATAGGTTCGCCATCACGGATCTATAACATAAGAGCATCTTGAGAATTATCATTAGAGGATAAGGAGAAACCTTGATCCTTGTTCTTGTGCATTAATGATTAAGTTCAGGAATGAAAGAATCCCGTAACAGAGCTAAAGGTACTTCCTTACACAGATAGCAAGTTCTGTGACTCCTTGTACTAATGACTATCCACTGTGCCCCATACTATTTCTAAGTCTTTTTACCTTTAAGAACAGGTTATAAAGTCATAGGATGTACTGAGAAGGGACAGTTCTCCATCGTGGGTGGAGCCATCATTCAGGATGGGTTGACCTCTGCCCATCAGCCAATGAGGACCGAGTCTGTTTTCCTTATGCCGGGATACTTCTTGTGCCATCCCAGCTTAGACTCGGTCCTCAGCGAGGTCGATCGTGGCAAGTCTACCTCCCATCCTGAATTTTGGTGATTACTTGTTCGGATAGCCTGATCTGCCTGGTTTCGGGAGTCTGCGGTCTGTGAGTTTTGGCTCTCCCTTCGACATCGGGAGACCGACAGTTGCGCCAGCTTTGGCCCGCGGGGCTTCGGCTCCAGCTGGCTTTTGGGCCTGGAGTCAGGGCATTGCGCTTTGATCCTCAAGGGGGTTACCTCCCCCCCCCCCCGCGATCAGGCAGGAGAGCTCCGGGATCTCCCCATTGTGGGCGGAGGCCACTTCGCCACGCGCCTTTTCCGGCTTCTATTGCTGGCTCGGCGGCACTTCGGATCGGAGCCCAGGCAAAGAGAGCTGTCACCCTCTCTCTAAAGCCGCTCCATTTTTGGCTGAGACGTCCGGCGCTGGAGCCTCGGCTCGTGCTATTCGTGACTCCACCCCCCCCTTCATATATATATATATTTGGCTTCTTGGGATTCTACCCAAAATGTACTGTTTCTATTTGGTGTGTATTATGGCTTTAGCAAATTTTTGTGTGGCTTTTTCATAGTTGAGATATTCTTTCCTGTCGTGTAGCCTTTGCATAAACTGAGTTAGTGAGAGTGCTCTCTAATCACATTGGATTAGAGAAACTCGGCATCTTAACACTTCAAATATTCTTAATACTAAGTGAAAACCTGATTAGAAATAAAGAAGAGGCACTGTTGTTTGCATTAAGAGGAAGTTAAACATTGGCTGTATTCACATTTCATGAAAACCCATTCTTTGTATTAGCTATGAATTGTTGAATAAACTGTAGTGGTCTGTTTTATACATCCCACTATATTATAAACTGTGATTTACAAAGTAGAACCACATATTGGGTTAAACCAAAAGCAAGCAAATCTCATTAGCCCTTCAAATCACCTTTAAGAGCTAAATTGTTACTTTGCTTAATCAAAGCAAGATCCATGCCAACCAGGTTCTTTTTGAAAGACCAAAAGTTAGAAAAATGTTCTAACCTTGTGTTTGCAGTACTGAGAACATTTACTTGGCTATTGCTTGTAACGGATTTTTGAAGGATTAATCTTGCTCTGGTGATGTTAAACCCTTCGTAAATTCTTGGGCTTAACTCGTATGTCTTTGCTTTATTTTTTCCACCTTATTCAATATGTGTAAAGAGATTTTTCGATTGAGAGGTCTTTAAAAAAAAAAAAAAAGGAATGAAGGCTCTAACTGCCAATATGCCAAAGACAAACCAGCTTCTAGATGAGGTTTGGGAAAGGCAAAAGAATTTTTCCTCTATTTACTTCAGTTCTTACTGTATCTGTATCTAGACGTGCAGTTATTTGGCAGCACAGATTTCCCTGTAGGTGTTTCTGCCTTTAAAAAGGCCCACATCTGAATTGAAATTGTCTCTGTTCCAGTATTTATGAATCATTCCTCCAATGGTAATGATCAAATACCAATTGTTATTTTTTTATTTTCCAGTTTTCCTTGATATATAGGATGAGTCACATTTTAAAATGTTACCTAAGTCACAGAAGTGATTTGGCATTAATATTCTGTTGTTATTATTTTTATGAAGCTGACTAAACAGTGGCAACCAATAAAGTTTATTATAGATTATAATTATATAATAAAGGATTGTACAATGTTCTTTGTGAAAGCTCATGCTGACTGGTAATTCTGGGAGTTTATCTCAATCCATTTGGAGAACATCAAATTGGGAAAGGTTAACAAAATGCCAAACAAAAGTTTCCAAGGTACTTTCTATAATAGCTGAAAACTAATTTTTAATGATGTGCTGGTGCTATATAACTTACATCCTCCATTACCATATAATCAGAACAAAGGCTGTTTGATGTGGATAGTAAGGATTATAGTCCATTGCTTCTGAAAGGCATCAGGTTGGATAAGGCTGCTTATAGAGAGGGCTAAAAATGAATTTGAGAGGAAGTCCATGTATATTTTCCTTTGTCTCCTTGTCACTTTTGAGCAATGGGTTATGTCTATCTTGGAACCAATACAAGAACTTTCCACAAATGCCACTGCCTTTTTAGGCTACCTCTAAATAGTTCAAGTACAGTTGCAATTTCTTTTTCATCTACATCAATTTTTGTTGGATAAATTATTTTTATTAACTATTGTTATTAGCCACTTGGATGTAATGGTTAAAGGACCAGACTAAAAACCAGGAGACTGTGAATTCTAGTCTCTCCTTAGGCATGAAAACCAGCTGGGTGACTTTGGACCAGTCACTTTCTCTCAGCCCAACTCAACTCATAGGATTGTTGTTGTAGTGTGGAAAATAAGAGGAAGAAACAGTACTGTATTATGTATGTTTGCTGTCTTAAGTTACTTATAAAGTAATAAAGGGGGAGAGATCAAATAAATAAATAAACATTTGGACTTTACTGTTTGTTACTTGTTATTGCTTGGATAGGAATATTTTGTTGTGAACCCCCCAGAGAGCTTTAGATAGCAGGCAGAATAGAAATGTTAGGAAACAAATAAACCATTTTGAGTTCAACTATTCTTAGCTGATGCTGCATCTTTTCTAACTATGTACAAGATAGATCTGTTTTACTAGTAAAACTTGGCGCTTGCCTCAATTTCTGTAAAACTGTAAAATTTATGGAAAACTAGGGCTTGTTCCCAGATATGTAAGCCATGGAGGTTGCCAGCAAAGCTATGGATAATATCTAAGAAGAAAAGGGTAGAGATTGTTGCATGTGAGAAAATCAAGGGGAAAGGTGACTCTTGGCTGATGGGCAGAGGTCAACCCATCCTGAATGATGGCTCCACCCTATGAGAAGAGGCGTCTCAGGTAAGACCAACGCCCCTTTTGTAAAACAGATTTGTGTTTAAGGTTAAAAGGGGGGGAGGGAAAAGATTCACATATACAATCCAACTGGATAATAACAGTTATCAACATCTATTTTGAGCTAGGCAGACAAAAATACCTGCTACTGATTCATGGTGATTCTGTCACAGCTGTAACTGCATCTGTTAATTTCTACCTGGGATTCCCCTACCTGAATTATTTGGTTACCTACTTAGGCCCAACCTTTTATCTTTATTTAGCCTTATTATTTGGGTCTTGATTCTCCAAGCACTGTAATATTGGAAGACACCTTATGAGCAGCAGGTCCTTCCCCCAAGTATTGTGCTAGCCACGCATCCATGAATGTGAACCATGGAGACCCTGATAAAGTTGCTTCCACAATTCTTTATCAGTAACTAACGTTCTTTGAGTGATCCTCTGAATTTACACACGCCCTTCCTCCTACTGCACTTGTTACTGTCTGATTACTTGGGATCTACTGGTCCATTCCTAGGATCTAAGTCTGCACTACTATTAATCTTCTCATCGTTCCCATCACCTCCCACAAATGACTGTATGACTGTAACTTTGTTGCTTGTATCCTTACAATTTATATTGACTGGTTCCTACTATGATTTGATTGCTTATTTGTACCCTGACTATCATTAAGTGTTGTACCTTATGATTCTTGACGAACTTATCCTTTCTTTTATGTACACTGAGAGCATATGCACCAAGACAAATTCCTTGTGTGTCCCTATCCTATCCTATCCTATCCTATCCTATCCTATCCTATCCTATCCTATCCTATCCTATCCAGAGATTCAGCAGGAGCTATGTTTACTCATTTATTCTGTGCAGCTCCCACAAGAAGCTCTGTTAATTCTAAAACAGATTCTGATTCTAAAACAGAGCTGTGTAATCTGGGTTCATGAATTTTTGGAGGTTTGTAGATTGATTTCAAATTGATTTCAAATGATCTAAGAACTTGGATGGGAAAAAATTACGGTATTTTTCAGTAACCTCTGATTAAAAGCTTGTTTTGTTACTGATTTAACGAATTAATAAAGAAGCACATATATTTCTATATTCTATATTTATTATTTTTAAATGTTTTATTAACTCTTATTTCACCATAATTTCCACTGTTATACAATATACACCTGTGTATTCTATGTATTTAAATACATGTTTTGAAAAGCAGGGGCATAGATTTTACTGGACTCCCAAAAGTCTCTATATAGTTAAAAAAAGTTCAAGTTGAGTCTGGTGACCAGGATATTTACTAATCAGAATAGGTTGACTCTGATTTGGATGCCTCCATAAAAATGTTGTGTAGTTTCCACCTCTTTGGAATCACAAGGATAGAGCTTTTGTGCCAATGATATATTTACCTTCCAATATTGCAGAGGGAAAAGTATGACATTGGGCAAGAGAAAATGCTTTCCAATAGCCGAGTGTTTCTAGTTGTGTAAGGTAGCTGGCAGCAATGACAAAATATCTGTTGTGTACTAGTGACAGGAATTCTGGGGCCTTCCCTAGATCTGCTTGCCTCTCTGTATCCTTTATCCTTTGCTTCAGGGTTTGTTTTGCCCGATCATATTCCACCTTAAGAACTGAGGAGGGAAAGTATTCTAGAATTAAAAGATTAGATTCAACAGCCTTGATCCATCTGGATTGAAAACTGTCCTGAAGAATTAACCTTGCTAGGTCTTGAGGATAGAAGTTTTAACCAAAGGTTTATAGAAGCTAGACACAATCTTGACTCAGCTTTTATCATACCCACCCCAGCGGTGGATGTGCGTTTGAGACACCACAAGGTATCTGGAGAGCTGCACTAATGAATGTAGACTGCATCCTCCCCAGGGGGGTGAAAAAAAAAGCTGGAGGGGGTGCAGCTAGAGACACATAGAGGAGCTGGGCTAGCAGTTTAGCCTGAAAGAGCTTAAATGGCTCCTATGCCACTTAAGCGGAATGGGACAACTCAGCACGGTCAACTCGCCATGGGACAATTTAGCAATTCATTTTAATTATTTAAAATATTTTTTTTTAATTTTTGTCATTCACATTTCATTTTGTCCCTCTTGAATCCTTTCTTTAATGAGTCTATTCCACTATTTCTTTGATATTAGTGTAACTCTTTTCCCACAGTGAGTTGTCCTGCGATGAGTTGGCTGTAGCAAGTTGGCCATGGCGAGTTGGCCGTGCTGAATTGGCTGGGGCAAGATAGCTGCGGCAAATTGTCATAGACCCGCGTGGAAAATAGAATAACAGAGTTGGAAGGGACCTTGGAGGTCTTCTAGTCCAACCCCCTGCTTAGGCAGGAAACACTACACCACTTCAGACAAATGGATATCTAATCTCTTCTTAAAAACTTCCAGTGTTGGAGGATTCACAATTTCTGGAGGCAAGTTGTTCCACTGATTAATTGTTCTAACTGTCAGGAAATTTCTCCTTAGTTCTAGGTTGCTTCTCTCCTTGATTAGTTTCCACCCATTGCTTCTTGTCCTGCCCTCAGGTGCTTTGGAGAATAGCTTGATTCCCTCTTCTTTGTGGCAACCAATTTGGATGATCTATGCCCATGATGGCGAACCTATGGCATGCGTGCCAGAGGTGGCACGCAACCGCCCTCTCTGTGTGCACACAAGCCGTCGCCCAGTTCAGCTCTGCCACGCATGCGTGCGCGCCTCCCGCAGGCCAGTTGGTCTTTGGGCCTCTGCCGCGCATGAGCAGGAGGCCCATGCGGGGGGCACGCGCACATGCACGCATGGGGCGCACGCATGGGGCGCACGTGTGGGGCACGCATGTGTGGGATGTGCATGCATGGGGTGCGCACATGTACAGGGCGTGCACATGTGTGGGTTGTGCATGCGCATGTATACTGTACCTGTGCATTTTGTTTTTCTTGCCTAAATGTAGAACCTTACTTTTTTCACCATTGAATTTCATTTTGTTAGATAGCACCCAAAGTTCAAGTCTGTCAAGATCCTTCTGTATCTTAAGCCTATCTTCCAGAGTGTTGGCTATTCCTGCTATAGCAATAGCAATAGCACTTTGACTTATATACCGCTTTATAGTGCTTTACAGCCCTCTCTAAGTGGTTCACAGAGTCAGCATATTGCCCCCAACAATCTGGGTCCTCATTTTACCCACCTCGGAAGGATGGAAGGCTGAGTCAACCTTGAGCCGGTGAGATTTGAACCGCTGAACTGCAGCTAGCAGTCAGGTGAAGTAGCCTGCAGTACTGCACTCTAACCACTGTGCCACCTTGCTAGCTTGGTGTCCTCTGCAAATTTGATGGGTTCCCCATCTATCCCCTCGTCCAAATCATTGATGAAGATGTTGAAGAGTACTGGGCCTAAAACAGAGCCTTGGGGTACTCCACTGCATACTTCCCTCCATGTAGATACAGTTCCATTGAGGACTACACGTTGAGTGCGGTTGGTCAGCCAGTTACGAATCCATCTGGTGGTGATGCTGTCTAACCCACATTTTTCTATTTTATCTAGTAGTAGATTATGGTCTACTTTATCAAATGCCTTACTGAAGTCCAAGTAAATTATATCGACCGCATTCCTCTGGTCCACTAATTTTGTTACTTTGTCAAAGAATGCAATTAGTCTGGCATGATCTGTTTTAGACAAACCCATGTTGGCTTTTGGTTATTACTTTGTTTGCTTCTAGGTTTTCGCTGATTCGTTGCTTGATTTTCTTTTCCAGAATCTTCCCTGGTATCAGGCTGATAGGTCTGTAGTTTCCTGGATCTATTTTTTTCTCCTTTTTTGAAGATGGGAACTACATCAGCTATTTTCTAGTCCTCCTTATGACTGGCTGCTCAATGTCTGTCTAAAGTTAAGATGCCCTTAGAAAAAGTTACTTACAATGTGTCCTCAAAGTTATGACTCTTGTACCCTCTCCAAGGTCATGTGATCACATTTTGAGTGCTTGCCAACCTGGCTTCCATTTATGATCAGTTGCAGCACTTTGTAGTCATGATCATGCTTTGTGAGGTTATTAGCTATTTTCTGGCAAAAAAATGCCCATTGGATAAAATGGATTCAGATGTATGACTATGTGAATCATTTAACAACCAAGTGATTCACTTAACAGCTATGATAAAATCGGTCATAAAATCGGTTGTCACATGGTGACTGAACTTAATGACCACAACTTATGACCAAAATACCAGGCTGAGTTGTGGTTGTACGGCTCCCTATATAGCTGGCTTCTGTTTTATATTTTTGTATTTGTTCGCCTTAAAGATTGTTAAGCCATCAAGAATTCTGTGGAGGGATAAGCAAGATATAAATGTTTCTAGTAAACATTAATGCATGACAGCAAAAAGGAGGAGCTGGTACTTAATGAGTAACCACAGAACTGGGCGACCAAATGACAAGTGCGTGGTGTTGAAATCACACAAGTCCCATGACTTATTAATTAAATTTATTTGATGCCCATCTTGTGAACCGTGGTGGCTCAGTGGTTAGAATGCAGTACTGCAGGCTAAATCACTGCTCACTCCAGGAGTTCAATCCTGGCCAGCTCAAGGTTGACTCAGCCTTCCATCCTTCCGAGGTCAGGCCGCTTAGAGAGGATTCTAAAGCACTATGAAGTGGTATATAAGTCTAAGTGCTATTGCTATCTCACCTTGGGCAACTCTTATATAACTTACAAACTTATAAACTTATATAAAAATATAAAACGACTCTTCTATCGTGGTTGGATGTATTGACTCAATGCAACTTGATTGCTGCATTTGCTTGGTTATGTTATGTTGGTTGCAAAGCAACATCTGTACTGGAAGATGAAATATATATATTTGAAATTCCTGACCTGGAGCTGATTGTCCACTGGGGAAAAAATATGTTGTTGAGGCTGGAGAAAATAGCAAAGTCAATCTGATAAATTCATGAAATCCGTATCTCTAAACCAAACACTTATTTATTCATTTTCTGTACCATTCATGCAAAAAAGACACTTTTTTTCTCTCTCTCTTACTTATTCATGTTAATTTAGTTCATTATAGAACTGGTCCAGCATAATACCTGTCAAGAAGATATGCAGTCAGGATTAAATAAGTCTCCAGCAAAGACAATAAATTATGAGGTGCCTCAGGGGAAGAATAGTTTATAGGGCTTTACTGTTCTTTTAGGCTGATGTAAAAACATATTCAAAGCAAACACGTTAGGAAGAAATCATAATCTTCAGCCTTTGCAATTCCATGATCCATCCTATATCTCTAATTGGGAATAGTAGTATTGCAGTTGGAAACCGTCTTTAAGTCAGATGGTGCCCAGATTAATAACGGGTCCTTATTTGCCAGCTGAAGAGCAATTGCTTTCAATTTAATATTTTGAATAGGGCAGTATGTCATATACAGGTAGTCCTCAAGTTACGACTATAATTGGGACCAGAATTTCCATTGCTATGCAAGGCAGTTGTTAAGTGATTCACACACAAATTTATGACCATTTTGACCTGGTTGTTAAACGAATCACTGCATTTTTTAAGAGAACCATGCAGTGGTTATATATTGAAAATGTCACTTCAAACTGTGTTCTCCACACACATCCTAAAACTAGATTTAAAAGAACCGAATTAAATAAATGAGTCAAAAACATTATACTTTTCATTTATTTATTGAGGAAAATGAGCCAAGGCTACACACTTTCAAGCACCACTGTACATATATTGAAAAGCATTTTTCAGGGAATCCTCACACAAGATATCACCCGAAGCTTATATTATCACACCAGTGCAACCAATCAGTTTCAACAAGTAAATAGGAAACTATGAATAGCTTATGAAGGGATGCTTGAAAAATTCAGTTGTGCAGTTTCCTTTTTGCCCTCCTTCCTTTTTATATGAACAAATGGCTGTGTTTGCTTCAAAAGGCAGCTATTTTTGTTCTAGAACAGTTGGACAAGGAGCCTGCAGGCAAGGCATTATAAAAAAAACCCAGCTAAAAGCTGTACAATATGATTTGGAACATCAGCAGTAAGTATATAGAATACTGATCAAGCTGAAAGTGAAGGGATTGAGGAGAGGAGAGCAAGGGGAAAAACCATGAACATATTAAAAAGGGCAGAAACGTTAAGATTCATGTTTTCATAAACAAGATAGATATGGAAAGTTTGACTCTACAATGAAAATGGATTTTTCTCTCCTCCCCATTTCTTTTGTCTTTTAATGCTTTATAATGTTCACCTATTGCTATAATTATTAATAACCTGATTTCTCGGCTGTATATGACCTTCTTAACATGAAACATAAAATCTGAATATGGAATAGTTTTGTGTTTGGAAAGTTAAACATAAACTCAGTCCCACTGAGCGGCTTCTTATTTTTCCTATGTGTTTTAAATGATATACCCGGTTTTACCAAGAAAATAATATAGTGTATATTCAGAGGGATGCTGAAGCTATAAATTCATATTTAGGTTTCTGTCTTAGAGTTAGCTCTTCTGTTTCCTATGAAGCTTAGGAATCTTGCTACTCTGTTTTTGTCAGGATATTGTCTCCAAATTTCAGTCATTTCTAATAAATTTGCCTATCTAGAAGGTCAGTTTTGATTTTCTAACACATTTTTCCCCGCAGGAACTTATTACTACTAAGATAGTCATCCATTCGGAAAATTCTGAAATATGATCTTGGATTATACGTTCTGTTTACATGGGATACCATTTGGGGGAGGGCTTCATGATCACCCCTTTCAACTTTTTAATGTTTTTTCCTCTTTCTGTATTTTTTTGAATTTATCTTTTAACTTCATAAACATTTCTGTATGTATGAGAAAATTAAATGTTTACAGTTGCTACCCATCAATCTCACTTCCATTGCTGTGCAATGGACTATCCATCAAGAATGAATGATCTTTTTCTACTCTCATTTTGAATGCCATGTCACTTGTTTCCATTTTTGTCACTGTCTCTGGCAGCTTCTCTCAGTTGGGGTTTCCCAATAATTATTGAAGTAAATTTTCCATAATGTCCAGATGAGTTAAACCAACATTTAGGGAATTGCCAGGTTTGGTTCGCTGACCTATTTCTTGAGGAGACTGATAGATTAGAAGGCTTCTCATTGTCAATAGACACATCTAGTAATGTATCTGCCCAACTGGCAAATTGATAAGTTAGTTCCGAGATCTAATTCCTAAGGTTTAGTGCAGTGGGTGCCTCAAAACACTGAAATTAAAGACACATTTTTCATTGCTGCCATCCCAGGCAGTTGCAGAGTTTGTGTGAAAGACTGGACTTTTTCCTGATTTCAGTTCCATCAAATGCTCAGGTGATAACAATCGTAGTTTATTTTAGTCTGGTTAAAACTTTGTCGCTGTTCTTTACACTGATAGAATCATGGGGCTCTTTGGGTTGACTCCATTAAGCAACAGTGTGATTAATTTGCCTTTGATTTTGCATGTTTCGGTGTGTCCACTCAAGTATCGTGGAGGGTAAACCATGATTGCTAATCGCAGTTGCTTTATGTTAGCAAACCCTGGTTAAATTGTCGCAAAGCATGAATAAAAAATTCAATGTGATCTACCCTAGCAGGAGGAATTTCCTTTGAGAAGCAGAATACAATTACTCTGCTTGAAGGCAGGAATGTTAGTCCTGCATAAAGGGTTCTTAATCCTACGTAAAGGGTTTTTTCTCTCTTTAGATGAGTTAATTTGGGTGGAGCAGGCAGACAAAAAGGCAGTGGGCACAATGACCAAAAATGGGAGAAAGATCCCAGAAAACAAAATTTTCAACTACAGTAAAGGTAAATCTAGTGATTGCCAGCAACTTTTACATGTAGTTGGATAATCATTTAAACCTCTTTTAAACATGTGCAGTTAAAATGTTACACAGTCAGCATAATTAACTTTTATGGAACAACTTGGAATGAATCTTACAGAAGCATTGGATGCCTTGGTAAATTTCAATGCAAAATTGCCAAAGTACAAACAAGGCGTAATTTAGTTATTTCCCCTTTAAAAAGAAAAAAAAAACCCGATAACAAAATTTCACAATAACACTTTACAGTTTAATCTTTTCTGCTTATTTTATAGTTAATTTAATACTGTAGCCTGGGTTACACATGGATAACCCACAAGGGGATTTCTTTTTACAAATGTTTAGATGTTTGAACATATTCTTAACTTCACCCTTCCCTTCCTGCATGGGTGGAGATGAAGAAATACGAAACATAAATAGATTGTATGACAAGTAAGATAACATGTGTAGTCTTTCTTCCCCAGGTTTTCTAGCCTTGAGGGGAAAATGCACTAAAGAGGGGTTTTTTTTTTTTTTCCATTTAGATGAGTTGATTTTTTTTTTTTTTTGAGGGAGTTTCCTTTGAGAGAAACTTCAGAGCGTTCAGATTGCAGCCCTTAAGAGGATATACTGCATAAAAATGTATGGTCAAGGAGATAAAGGAAAAGTCTGCTGTGAATTTGGACGGAAAATGTGTGTTTGAGCAGTTGACTCAGTGTTACACGAAACTTACAACTACTTGATTGCTGTTCTGCCATAGGTTATGGAAAGGTATTTTTATCTGCCAGCTTCAAAATTTCGGTGTCACATGAAGGGGCAAAGCAGTGCTATCCCTTCTGAGCTTTCCATGGCAATGCAGCAAACAGTTTAAGAATTACAGCTGTACAGTGTCCAGATTCAAAGACGAAAAGATGATTTAGAGAGTGTTGGGGCTGTATCTTTTCCTAGCCTCTCCGGGCTTGGTCCCTACAGCTGCAGTCTGAGCTGAGGGAAAGATGAATTTGGTTTAAGGATATCCAGATTGTTACACAGTCTGGTTAAGAAATCCATAAGAGCCAAGGTGGCGCAGTGGTTAGAGTGCAGCACTGCAGGCTACTTCAGCTGACTGCTAGCTGCAGTTCAGCGGTTCAAATCTCACCGGCTCAAGGTTGACTCAGCCTTCCATCCTTCCGAGGTGGGTAAAATGAGGACCCAGATTGTTGGGGGCAATATGCTGACTCTGTAAACTGCTTAGAGAGGGCTGTAAAGCACTATGAAGCGGTATATAAGTCTAAGTGCTATATAAGTCTAAGTGCTATATGAGTCTTGAACTGGCTTTTCGCAAAGGATAATACCTAGATGGGCACCACCCTCATTGTTAAGATATTGATCACAAACTTATATTTGGTCCAAATGTGAGCAGCCTTTTAGCAATTCATCAAGTTGTCATAAATGCCAAAACAATTCACCCAGAATTGAACTGGTCAGGTTTAACATATTACAAAAGGGAACTTTGTATCTCCCTCAATATCCAAAGGGGAGAGGGAGAGGGAGAGAAAGAGAAAGAGAATTGGTGGAATGCTGGATTTTTTTTTTTACGGGGCAGGGCAGAAACTAATGGATTATAACAGCGGTCTCCAATCTTTCCAACTAGGCAGACTGGCGGAGGCAGCATTGGTGGGAGAGGGGATGGTTTCACGTGTGCGTGTCACTTTCACAAAAGTGTCTTTGCGCACGCTCGCTTATCACTTCTGCGGTCCGGTTCCTAATGGGCTGCAGCCTGGCACTGTTTGGGAATCCCTGGATTATAAAACCTTTAGGATATTTTGAAATCAGTTTTGGAAAGAATAGCATCAATGTGAAGGATGCTTATGGGCTACTTTATGGGTACAGATTGTCCTCAACTTACAACCATTCATTTAGTGACCGTTCGAAGTTACAATGGCATTTAAAAAAGTAACGTACGAGCGGTTCTTTCACTTTGCAGCAGACCGTTGCAGCATCTCCTCAGTCATGTGATCAAAATTCGGGTGTTTGGCCACCAGCATGTATTTATGATATTTGCAGCCTACTGGGATCCTGTGGGATTGTCATTTGCAACCTTCCTAAGGGGCTTCTGACAAGAAAAGCCAAGGCAGAAGCCAGATTCTCTTAACCACATGATTTACTTAACAACTGCAATGATTCACTTAACAACCATGGCAGAAAGGTTGCATAATGGGGGCATGACTCCCTTAACCACTGCCCTGCTTAACAACAGAAATTTTGGACTCAGTTATGGTCGTAAGTCGAGGACCGTATTCTACCAATATTTATGAAGCAACGGAAGAATACGCAGTTCATTTTGAACTTACGTATGTTCACTGCTTAATAGAATCCAACGATGGTGAAGAAGAGGTAACAAAACTTCATAAGATTTGGACTTGGCATGAAATAAAAGAGCTGTGATAACTGGAATCAACAGAAAGGATTTTTATCTTTCATAAGGGAAACTCACCGTTTTATCTGGGTCTGTCAATGTCCCAGCAAGCAGCACTGCTGAAATAGGTTGGAATTTCTTTGTTAGCATTGGCCAAGAGTGCTGTTTAATTATGGCTTGTTCTCTGAATATTGATTAAGCAAATGTAGACTTTTAGACAGTTCTGTGTCTGCTCTGGAAGTCCCCATTTTCAAGCCTGTTGAAAGCTGCAAACTTCGGTAATAGGTTCTTGGAATTTATTCAGATAACTCATTTTAAGGGTATATTAATAACACGACCATTTAAATACTCTGGGCGGCTTGAAACGTGGATGTGTAATAATATGAGTGTTTTGCTCTTTAAGCACTAATAAATGTGTAAAGCTTGTTCTAAATTTAACATAGGTACAAATTATGCAAATTAGACAGTTGTTGAACTGGCTGCTTGCCTGAATATCTGCTTTAATCTACTGGTTCAGCCTTTGTAAAACTTATCCTAAATTGTTAGGAAACATTGAGTAAAAAGATAGTTTCTTAGAACTGTGAGAGAGATCACAGTACAGATGAAGACTCCCAAGCTACAGCCTTTCCACAATATGTGAAAGGAGGCAGGGATTGAAATTCTGATTTCTCTTTGAAGCAAGAAATGAGTTTATTTGTGTTGAAAGGGTAGTCAGATCCCTAGATTCCTGAGTAAACTAGACAGGACTGTTGCTGTGAAACAAGTTAGGGATTTTTTTTTTTTTGAAGAGATGTTTTCAGGAGCTTTGTCTAAGTTTGACATCTGTGCCAAAGGCAGAATATAAATATCCCTGTACAGTAATTAGCTTTGTTTGGTCCCATCCTCATTTTGTCTTTGGGATGCTGTTACCTTATGAGTTTAAAATATGTAAGTGATATATTGATAATGATTGCATGTGCTTTCAAATAAATTATTTTAGATGTTCATAAGACCTGGTACATGGCATTTATTTCACCCTAAATAAACTGCTGATCTACTCAGCTACGGAAATCATTATCTATAGGAGGTGCGTAATGGCATCCCAACAAATGGCTTTGGGATGATGTAAAATGGGATGACCACCACTCATCCAGCCTTGTTTTCTTGACCTTGCAGTTAGATCCCTGGAGGAAAAGGAAGGGAGTTTGAAGCGGCGTTCAACAATTAGAATCCCCAAAAATGTTCACTCCTGACTTCTTCCTGTATTTTCATTATTGTCTGAAGGAAACCCCTCCAAATGGTTCATTCAAATTTGGGATAATGTGTTGTGATTTAGATGCAGTGATACAAAAATACATTTGGGTGGGAACCAAATTCCCAAAACAAACCAAAACAAAAAGATAAATGTTCTAAATTGAGATGATTTTAATAATCATAGTCTTTTAATACAAGTGTTTCCTAAGCATATGCTGAACATAATAACTGGCTTCTTTAGTGATTAGCAATTAAATAAAACTTTGAAACTGTATTGGGAAGGCATTCTGGGAGTTACAACCGAATATATTTGGAGTCTACTAGGTTTGAGAAGGTTGTTTTAAGCTGTCCACTCAAGCAAAATAATCCAGTTCTCCACTATTTGTCTTTTGCACTATAGAATTTTCATTATTTAGAAATGAGGGCAGTTATGAAAGACTGTGATTTCTGTTGGTGATTGGTGTACATGTAAAGACCAATTATTATATTAACTATTCACTGCCCGGTAATCTTCAAAAATAGTTTGCTATTCTTGCTGGACAAAACCATATTTCTTCTATAGTCTTACTTTAAAACTGAATATGGTAATCCTCTATCAAAATGTAATCTGAAATACTTCCATGTTTTACTTTCTATTAAGCAAGCTGTATTCTTTGACTATCAAATCCATTTGTTTAGGTTTTCTCTTCCATATTGGGGAGGGATTCTAATTATATTCAATTTTCCATGTTGATTTCTGTAGGCAACTTTCTCCTATTCCTGGAGTGCTTCAAAACAATTTTTCCACTGCATCACTAAATGGAGGTAGCTTTTGCTATCTTTCCCAAATCTATGCATGTTCCCCTTCTCATTTGCTTATTTGACCCCTCTTTCTTTTTGGTTAATTGTCGCATAAGTAGACACAACATATTTTTGAATCTTCACGGAATTGTTTTTCTGGCTTCCATCTTGCACTTAAGGATTTTCCCCTTTAAACTATTTTAGATGGGTATTTTTTGCAAACCCTCGCTTATGAAACATATACTGAAATCCTCTGAATGATGTACGAGAAGTCCTCAGCTTGCAACTAGTATTTATTTAGTGACCATTCAAAGCTATAGCAGCCCTGAGAAAGTAGTTTATGAACAGTCCTTGCACTTAGACCATGGTAGCATCCCCACAGCCATATGATCACGATTCAAGCACTTGGCAACCAGCTCACATTTATGATGGCTGTAGCATCCCACGCTCATGTCACAATTTGCAACCTTCCTGGCCATTTTCTAACAAACAAAGTTAGTGGGGTGGGGTAAGCCAGATTTGTTTAATAATTGTGTAGTTCATTTAACAACCATAGCAAAATGGCCATAAAATAAGGTGCCATGTGATGACCCACTTGATGACCACATCAGTTAGTGACAGAGGTTCCAGTCCCAATTGTGGTCATAATTCGAAGACTTAGAGCTTTAGATCCACAAGCAAGGTAAAACTTAAATTGGAAATAAAGGGAATAGTGGTGACGATTGAGCAGTTCCTAAGCTTAGACTGTGTTCTAACAGAAAACGTATTTCAAAATTACAATGGTTCAACTCAGAAATAGGATTTCCTTTCCATAATTTTTCTTTCACATGGAAAAATTGAGCATAGTTACATAGTGTATGATTTTAATCTGAGGTGATAGTAGTGTTGTGTTGCAATTGTCACCTACTAATGAGTCCTTGCTCTCAATAAACCACCATTTAGGACTTTCCAGAGGTACAAGAGCAGTTGCTGTTAGATATTCTCCCAGATTAGAAATGGTGGAAAATATTTGTAGCTTGGGTAGTAGATGTTGGTGGTGGTTTGTTCTCTGAGCTTGTTGTTCAGTTTCTGAACATTTTCTCACCAGGCTAGCTAACATCAGCAGCAGAACTTTGGTTGAAGTGTCTTGTTTCTGTTCTCTTCTGCTTTTATAGGTCTTATATCGGTCTTACATGGGTCTGCTTTTATAGATTTCCACATAAGACCTATAAAAGCAGAAGAGAACTGAAACAAGATCCTTCAATCGAAGTTTCACTGATGATATTACCTAGCCTGGTGACGAAATATTCGGAAACTAACCACCAACATTCTCCCAGATTTTGTCCAGCTTCCCTTCATATTTGTAGGCTGAGGAAGAGCCAAGAGCAATTCTTCATGGTTCATGTTAATGTTAAATCAATCCATTCTCCATCCTGGGAGGAGCTATCAGTCAGGATGGGCTGTCCTTGTCCGTCAGCAACGAGGGGCCGAGTCAAATCTGCTTGTAACTGGATCCGCCCCCTGGTTACCCAGTTCTGACTCGGTCCTCGGCAGAATTGGACGCGGCCTTTTCAGCTCCATCCCAACTGCTGGTTCCAACGGTCAGAGTGTTCTCCTCGATCTTCATCTCGATCTTCATCTGTAAGTGGCACTACTCGGTGGGGGAGGAGACTACGTGGCATCGATGCAGCGGCTTGTAGCCCAGTCTGCCACGCGGGGGTGGAAAGCCCTGGGCTCCCCCCTTGCACGCGCCCCTATAGCGGCTGCGGCCTGGCTCTCAGCTGATCGTCGGGGGACATTGGATTCGCGGCGGCCTGCGATCCCATCGCCGCTGGCGCTCCGACGGCAGGGGCTCACCGCCCACCTTGCCGCGTCTCCCCCACCGGTTGTCAGACGTGTGCCTTGGGCGCGGGGAGTCAAGCCTCCGCTGGAGCTTTCACTCGCGGTCTCCCCTCTGTGACACCGGCCGAATTTGGCGCCCTTTGTTTTTTTGGAGCCGTTTTCCCGCCGCTGGAGTTGTAGCTCGCGGCTTGGCTGATATCTGGGCCTTGGCTCGGGGACGTGTCGGGGCCGCTGGAGCCTTCGCTCGCGGACTCCCTTTCGGCTCTAGGCGAGCCTTTTGGCGCCTTTGGAGGGTGGGAAGCCTCTTGGCCGCTAGAGTATCGTTCGTGGCCCCTCCCCCTCCCTTAAACGGTCAGATTGCCGCTCTAGCGCTTGCGCCTCTAAGGAGCTTCGTGACCGTCCGATATCCGGCTCCGGGGGTTTGAGTTTCGATTCTCCCTCAATTTTTTTTCCTTTTTTTTCCCCTTTTTTCTTTCTCGCCTGGGTCGCTTTGTGGGCTTTCCGGAGTGCTCCCTTTGGCCCTTTGCCTCGTGGTCGCTGAGTTTCAGCATGACGGGGGGAGCATCGGCCCACGCTAACAAGCCGGGTGGTAAACGGCTGAGCAAGTCAAATAGGAGCGTGGTTGAGGAGGATGCGGATTCCTCCCCTCATCGTTCCAGGAGTTCGAAATCTGGCTCCAGGGCCTCCGAGCGGGCGGAGAAACGGAGAGATCGGGCCCTGCAGAAAATCTGCTCCAGGGCGGACAGGGCCTCGGCGGGCGACCGGGCGGAGACGGCCAATGACCCCTCTCCTATAGATGCCCTGCCCTCTCCCAGGGCTAGCCCGGATCTCTGGGGTCCTGAAGGTCTAGGGACGGGGACAACCCCACAGGCCCCTCCTCAGGTCCTGTCAGAATCAGAGCCCAGAGCCCCGGCCGTGAATCCGGCTGCTCCTGCTCCTGACCTCGCCCTCCCTCTGGACCAGGCTAGTCTTCAGCTCTGGATTGCAGAAGCGGTCCAGAAGAGCATAACCGCTAACCTGCAATCCCTGGCCTCTTCTCTGCCACGTCGCAAAGGCGAGGAGTCTGCTTCCCGCCGCGCACCCCTCCCGACCACCAGCTCCGGGGGGGTCGAAGAGGATGGCCTCTCTGAAGTCTCTGAGGCAGCCAGCTTGGCGGAGGCCCAGGCTTCGGCGGAGGACTACTCCTGGGATCTTTCAGAAGATGAGGAGGCGATGTCCCAGCCTCGGGCTCCCTCGGGGTTGTTTTCCCCTGCCCTCTTTCGATCTCTGCTAGCTAAGGCCAAAGCGGCCGCGGGACTTGAGGTCCCGGTTGCTCAGGAGTCCTCAGATGACCAACAGGTGGATCCGCTGTTCTCCGAGGTCGCTCCTACACTGGATTTTATACCTGCTCCTCCCTTGTTTCTGGATACGGTCAGGAGGCAATGGTCCAATCCGGCCTCAGGGCCTGCCCCCTCAGCCGTAGAGCGCAAGTTCTTTAATGTGGTTCCTGATCTGGCGGATCTTCTCGACGTTCCTTCGGTGGATCCCCCGATATTGGCCTTGCACGCGCCCGCCACCATGCCGGGGGAGACGGAGGAGGATGAGAAGCCCGAGGATAGAAAAATGGAACAGGCTCTGATCCGGACTCACCAGGCAGCGGCCTGGTCCATCAAGGCCTCATCTACCTCCTCCTTTTCCGCCCGAGCGTCTCTCATTTGGCTCAAGCAGATTCAGGAGCATATCCCGACTTCTAACACGCGGGCGCAGCAGGACTTGAACAAGGTTTTCGCGGCCTGCCAGTTTCTCTCCGACTCCTCTTTGCATGCGTCTCGGTTCGCTTCCAAGGCTTTGGCTGCTTCCACGGTGGCACGGCGCATGCATTGGTTGAGGCAGTGGTCCGCGGATACACGCCACAAGTGGCGCCTGGCGTCCGGCCCCATCACCGGACAGCATCTGTTCGGAGAGTCCCTCGAGCTTTATTCCATTCTCTTTGTGGTCCCGAAGACCTCGGGGGGCTGGAGGGCGATTCTTGACTTAAAGCGTCTGAACTCTTAATTAAATTACAGGAAATTCAAGATGCACTCCTTGCATTCTATTTTGGCGTGTATTCGCCAGGGGGACTTCATGGCTTCGCTAGACTTAACTGAGGCCTACCTGCATATCCCTATTGCGCACCATCACCGCAAGTATCTTAGGTTTTGCTACGCGGGTAGGCATTTTCAGTATCGGGCGCTGCCCTTCGGCCTTTCTTCGGCCCCGAGGGTGTTTACAAAGGTTTTAGCGGTCCTGGCAGCACATCTCCGGACCTTGTCTATCAGGGTCCAATGCTACCTAGATGACATCTTGGTGCACGCGCCTTCTAGACATCTGGCGCTTCGACACCTCCAGGTGGCTTCCTCAGTCTTGAGCGAGCATGGTTTTTCTATCAATCTTGGTAAAAGTCATCTTTATCCTTCCACCTCGATTGAGCACCTGGGGGCGGTGATCGACTCCAGGGAATGTATGGTGTTTCAGGTGAGAGGCAGGCCAGCCTTAGGGTACTCGCGTCGCAGGTTCAACACTCGCCCTCTTCCCCCTTGTCGGTCTTGTCCACTCTCCTGGGAAAGATGGTCTCCTGTCTGGCAATCACCCCTTGGGCGTGCCTTCATTCCAGGGAACTGCAGTGGTTCCTCCTTCCCTTTCAGAAGGAGGGTCGCGGATCGTCGTGCCACAGGGTCCAGCTCCCGTCGAGGGTTCGTCGTTCCCTAGTCTGGTGGCAGTCTCCGGCCATTTCCAACGGCTCCCTCTTCATAGTTCTGACCACCATCACCGTCACGACGGATGCGAGTCTCGCCGGTTGGGGCGCCCATTGCCAGGGTCACATGGCTCAGGGTCTGTGGTCAGGGCACAAGCCAAGTGCTCCATCAACTGGCTAGAGCTGCGTGCAGTGTCGTTGGCCCTCAGACAGTTCCATCGTCTTGTGTCGGGCCGTCATGTGTTAGTCTTGACCGACAACGTGACGACGAAGGCGCACATCAACCGCCAGGGGGGCACCCGTTCGCGGACTCTCATGGCCGAGGCACTGCGTCTGGGACTGTGGGCAGAGCGTCATCTTCTCTCCCTGTCGGCGGACTACATCTCCGGGGTCTCCAATGTCCAGGCGGATTGGCTCAGTCGGGCGGCGGTGGACCAGGCCGAGTGGCGTCTCGACCCGGCAGTGTTCCGCTCCATCGCCACCAGGTTTGGATCCCCTCTGGTGGGCCTCTTCGCGACCCCGGAGAATGCCCAGCTCCCGAGGTTCTTCTCCCGCTTTCCCTCCCGGGGCGTGGAAGGGGTCAACGCGCTTCGGAGCCCCTGGCCGAGGGGGC
>QLTV01000804.1:1944706-1957170 GCA_003457575.1 Thermophis baileyi
ACGGCTTTGGTCTGTCCCATTCCTGGATGCTATACCCACCACTATGGAGAAGGGGCGTTGGTCTTACCTGATCCGCTTCTTCTCATCAGGAGGAGCCAGCAGTCAGTCCCTCCCTTTCTTTTTGAGCTGGTTTCCCTTTCTGGGTTTCTCCACGCCATTGCTTGGATCTTGAATTTTTTCGCGCAATCGGACCGGCCTCCGTTCTGTTGGGATGTGAGCTCACCCGTCGCCGGGTGCACCTTTTATTTTTGGCCGTGCCGAGTCTTCTGTTCGGATTCGTCAGAACTGGGTAACCAGGGGCGGATCCAGTTACAAGCAGATTTGACTCGGCCCCTCGTTGCTGACGGACAAGGACAGCCCATCCTGACTGCTGGCTCCTCCTGATGAGAAGAGGCGTATCAGGTAAGACCAACGCCCCTTCTTTTTATTTATTTATTTATTTTAAGGAAAAGAATAAAAAAAGTATTCTGCTTTAGGATCAATATTGCTTGTCTTGTGTTGCATGGGTTTGGGGGAAGAAGGTTTAAGAAGAAGAAAAAAGGACCCTAAGTCATTTTATTTAGTGCCATTGTAACTTTGAACAGTCACTAAACAAATGGTTGTAAGTCGAGGACTACTTGTAGCTACTATACTATTAGTATTTCTGCTTCTTAGAAACCATGCAGCGCTCTCGTGAGCCGAGAACTAGATTTGATTTTGGAGTTTTTTGGTGGAGAAAAATTTTGCTCATTTCAGACTTAATCATCTGTTGGAACCATGTCATGATGGTATATATTTGCATAGTTCCATGTTTTAGCTCTACTTTGTGTTAGTCTTTGATGTTGTTTTAATGAAACAGTATTTTCTATCAGATCCCCTTATGGGGGGAAACAAACCCTCTTTCCTCCCAAATAAATTTACATTTGCTCACTAAACATTAGTTTAGATTTTTGGCGAGAAGAATTCATGCTGTAGTCCAAAACGTGTTCTTTTAGAATTTGAGTCAGTTTGTGGCTTCCTTAAGAATGTTAGAAACTCTGTAACTAAGGATTTGGTTTACATGACATATCAAAAATAAATGTGCATTCTCAGCATTTGGTGGGTGTTTTTTTTTTTAAAGGGAAAAAGGCTGAGATGTCACAGAAAGGAATATATCCAACAATTTAGCATGAGTTGCTATAAGCTAAACATTCTTTCCAGATGGGCAAAGTTAAGGCCCGTTCTTTTATAAAAAGAAAGGCAGACATTTTCTCCTTTTCCCCTATTGTGGAATATAGAGAATCGTTATTTGAAGTCCTGCTGCTCCTGTACAAAATTAGGGGTCCTTGGTGCTCTCTGAGCTTGCTTGTTTTCTTGCAGACGTTTCGTTACCCAAACTAGGTAATATCATCAGTGCGTGTACAAAAATCATAGAACATCATTTTGGGGAGGTTTTAAAAAGAGAACTAGAACAAAAAACGTTGAATGGAAGTGCATTGGAGCCACTTGCATCTGCAGTACATAAGAATGTGCTTGAAAATTTGTAGATAAGGCAAGATATGAATTATTCCACAATTCACAGATGCTTCTTGGCAAAGTTCCATACAAGTATACAAGATTGAAACCATTGTCTTTATTCTTATTTAATTAGCTATGAAGTGTACACACTGCCTCAATCCAACTGGACTCCAGGCAGATTAGAATGTGCATAGTATAAAATAACATAATTTTAATACAACAGTATAAAATATAAACAATAGAACTATAATAAAACTAAAATGTACTTTGATGGCTCTAGAATCAATCCTAAAATGCCCTCCAGAAAAGCCAGTTTTTTCTGGCTTTCCGAAGGTCCACAAGAGTGGAGTACAGTACTTGTCACTATAAGGATAAGCTATACCATAGGGCAAGAGCCCCTAAGTATGATACCTGTATTTTTGTTCCTTTCCATTGCACTTTCTGGTAGATGGGAACTATCTAAAAGATTTTTCTGACTTCCTGGGTTGTAGGAACAGATTTGATCAGGGGAAGGAAGTCTCTTATATACTCATGCCCCCTATAGGGAAGAGGGAATGGCTTCAAGGACTAGAGGAAAAGCCACAATCAAGGCAAGGGTCAAATAAACAGGGCTTCAGCCCAGTCTAAAAAAACAAATTAAAAAATAAATCTCAGTCAGGCTCCTCTTCTAGTTCACCCGAAGATAAACTGAGGGATGGGGGAAGCACATTCAAATTTGCAAGATTCTGTGACTAAAGCTGGTACAATAATAGTAGTTTTTACCTATGTAGCATTAGTTTCTTAATCTGATCTACTTTGTATGACTGACACCCCTAACAGTTAAAAAATTTAAGATAGTGACCACCTGTTGGTACTGGGGCAGGGGTGTAAGACAGCAGTATGAAGACTGACCAGTAAATATGTGATATGTTGCTTTTTGGACCAGCTGAAGTTTCCAGGTGTTCTTCAAGGACATTCCCATGTAAAGTGAATTTCAGTAATCCGAACAAGAGATAAGAAGAGCACGAATGCATCTTGTTTCAGATAATACTGCCATTGGAACACCAGCCAAAACTAAACAAGGTCCTTGTATGCCCTAACCTTCACTTGCTCCTTCAGAATCAAGCATGTGACTTTTAGAAAGCTTCCATTGTTTATTTCCCTTTTACAGATAGGAAAGTGGAAAGTGGGCAGTTGACCCTTTTGAAAAAAATGAGGACTTGGCCCTCACCCTGCTTCATGTAAAAAGTTGCAATTTGTGTAGGTGTAGGTGTGTGTGTGTATGTACAGTATGCCTCATTTTTCTCAGTTCCAAGAGTCAGCTAAAATATCTGTAGGTATCCAATCCTAAGCAATTAGTTTCTTCAGGTTGTTTTATATCTATGGATTGAGGCAATTGGTGATCCACCAAACCAAATCCAGTCGCCAAGGGTATATTGTGGCTAGGCAGATAATTGACAACTCTTTTGTTATCCAGTTTCAGGTAAGGAAACAAAGAAGGAACCACATGCCATTTTCATCAAGTATTTGACTGTTTGTCAAACCAATACATTAGCAACTGTTTTTTAAGTTTGTTTTTCCATTCCATTAAAAAGTCATTTGATTATTTTGGACACAGCCTGTATTGATTCTCATATGGTAGCTTAAACCTTCTCCATAGTGGGTGGAGCTAACCTCTAAGAATGGGATGACACCGTCCCTTCAGCCAATGAGGACTGAGTCTGTCAAATTGATATCTTCATCCTCCTGCCTTAATTCCCCCTCTTTGACTCAGTCCTTGGCCTGAAGAGGACGCGTGTAAAACAGCTCCCATTCTTCTGAGGATTGCTCCTGTCATTGAGTGACTACAGGATTCAAAAGATTTTTCTTCACAGTGAATCTCCCCAGTTGACTGCTCTGGTATCGCAGTTTCTGGGTTGAGGGCTGTGAGGGCTGAGGCTCTCCCAGCCTGTCATCGAGCCGAGGGCCTTTCAAGTATCTGGGGAATGCTTCCCCTAAGTGGACTTTAGGAGTTCTGCTCCAAATCATTCCGGCTCCATTTACGGTTTGGCGGCCTGGCTTCATCGTTCAATTTGACAGCTGTCAGAGGAGCCCTGCGCTCGAGTGACCAACGGCCAGGAGAGCTTTCGCGCTCTTTTCTGCCTGAGGGTAGTGCCTGTGGATCTGCCTCCCTCCATCCGGCAAAGGGGTTCCTACCTTCGCAGGCCGGCATAACCGCTCTTCACTGGCTGCTAAGCCGCTCGCCGCTAGCCGTTGCCGCCAGTCCCTCAGCTGTCCACATCTAGCTTCTGCCTGACTGAATTGCAGCCTCGTGTGTTCGGCTGCCAGCAGCGGCCATCTTGACAACTAGGAGGCTGTTGGGTGTCATTGCCCACACTGGTCGGCCATTTTGATCCTGCGGTGGCCATTTTGAGTGCTGGCTGGACCTTTTACATTAGCAGTGGCCATTTTGAAACTGCGGCGGCCATTTTAGTTGCTGGTTGGCCTTTTCCCTCATTGAGGTGGCCATTTTGAAGATCTACCGGCCATTTTGGAAGTGGCCTTGACAAGCATCGGTCATATTAAAGGTGAGGCAGCCATTTTGTCACTGATTGACCTTACCCAGCAAACGGTGGCCATTTTATAAAAAAAAAAGCCTCCTTTCCAAGACTTTTTAGCTTTCGTTAGGCCGGCCTTCAGTATGCCTCACTCCAGCAAGGCTGCTCAATCAAGCCGTTCTCACAGGCGGCAGCAGCTGGAGGCCTTGACCTCAACTGGCCCCACAGCCAGCAGGGGGCGCTCTCCTCATCGGTCTTCTTCAGCCTCAGCGGCAATGGGCAAGGTCTCTAAAGCCACCCTAAGGGACGAGAGTCACAGGGCTAAGGCGCTTGACAAGATCTGCGCCAGGTCCTCCTCTGTCAATCTGGCTCCCAACACACAAGCAGTGGCTTCGGTACCTGCTGCCACAGGTGAGCGGGATGGGGCCCGGACAGATCGGGTCTCTCCCCCTCCATCGGAGGCCATGTTCTTGGACAATCCTAATTTGAGCCTTGCTGATAAGGACATCTGGGAGGCTTCCTCCCGCCGCGATCCACCGGCGGCCTTGCCTTCCCTGTCTGCAACGGGCCTGCCTTCTGTGATGGCTGGACAAGCTGAATCATTAACAATTTCTGCGCTTGATCCAGGCATCCAGGCCTTGATTACGGCGGCAATTAAACAGGGCATTGAGGCGGGTCTCCAGCAGAGGTCTTGCCCCTCGGCCCCACCATTCAGACATCAGGCATCTCTGACCAGGTTTCAATTGTAGATGATGTGGACTACGGTGATCGTGTTGATGACTGCTGCTCTCCTGATCACTCTCTAGGGTCTCGTTCCGATCTAGAGGAGGGAGAGATTGACCTGGATCTCTCTGAAGACGAGGGCCTTGCTCCGGACCCCCCAGTATCTTCCGGCCTTTTCCATCCTGGACTCTTTAAGTCCCTTTTGTTTAAGGCAAAAAATGCTGCCAATTTTGGGTCATCTACCGCAGGGCAGCCTGACTCTTCCTCCAGAGATCCTCTCTTCGAAGAGACCACTTCTGAAGCGGAGGTAATTCCGGCACCTCCCCTTTTTGTGGATGCTCTTATCCGACAGTTGCAGTCGCCTGCCTCAGGCCCCATGCCCACCCACTTGGACAAACAGTATTTCAATCTGGCGCCCGATTTGGCTCAACATCTGCAGCTGCCTTCCATTGACGGGCCGGTCTCGGCCTTGTACTCCTCCACCCTCATGCCAGGCGGGTCAGATGAGCTGCTACACCCTGAGGACCGGAAGACGGAACAGGCGCTCCAGCGGGCTCACCAGGTGGCGGCTTGGGCGGTCCGGGCCTCTTCTATGGCCTCTTTCTTTTCTCGCAGCTCGTTGCGGTGGCTCCGGCAGCTTCAGGAGCGCCTGCCAGTGTCTGATCTTCGAACCAGCCAGGATCTCAACAAGCTTCTGGCGGCGGCCCAGTTCACATCGGACGCCACGCTTCAATCGGCACGCTTTGCTGCCTGGGCCATGGGGGCTTCGACTGTAGCCAGAAGGATGCACTGGCTGCGTAGTTGGTCTGCAGATTCGCGCCATAAGTGGTGGCTGGCTTCTGCGCCCTTAAAGGGCCAACAGTTGTTTGGGGAAGCCCTAGATCCCATATTAGTCGAATCACGGGACAGACGTAAAGTCCTCCCCTCCCTTGCCCGTAAGAGCTCCTTTCGTCCCTCCTTCAACAGGCGCCCCTTTCAGATCCCTGATCAAGGTCCTGGGTATGGGAGGGCTCAGGGACAATATGGCTTCAGACAGCGACAGAGGCAACAAGGGCAGACAATTTAAACAGCCCTTTCGTGGCACAGGAGGCCGCCCCTTCCGCCGGGCTAAGTGAATCCACGCACGATCCTCCCATCGGGGGTCGCCTCGCCCTCTTTGCCAACAGGTGGGAGGATATTACCTCTGATGCGTGGGTTAGGGAGACTGTGTCATCTGGTCTTTCCCTGGAATTTATCTCCACCCCCCGGGGTTTTTCATTTGATGCCCTGTGTCTTCAAACCCTGACAAACGGATGCTCATGGATGCTGCCATCCAGCACCTGCTGGATATTCGAGCCATTCAGCAGGTGCCTGAGCATCAACAGGGACAGGGGTTTTACTCAATCTTGTTTGTGGTCCCCAAATCCTCGGGTGGGTGGAAAGCAATTCTCGATTTGAAGCGGCTTAATAGATATATTATCTACAAGAGGTTTAAAATGCACACACTTCATTCTATCTTGGCCGGCATCAGGAAGGGAGACCTCCTTGCCTCGATTGACCTCACCGAGGCCTATTTACATATATCAATTCGGCCTTCCCACCAAAAATTCTTAAGATTCTGCTATGCAGGAGCTCATTATGAGTATAGGGCCCTTCCATTTGGCCTTTCCTCAGCACCGAGGGGTTTTACCAAGGTGCTGGCGGCACTAGCCGCTCATCTGAGATCGATCCCCGTGCATGTCCAATGTTACCTGGACGATATCCTCATTCAGTCATCTTCCATGCACCAGGCGGTGCAGGACGTCCAGGTAACCGTTGCCACCCTCAGGCACCACGGGTTCTCAGTTAATTTGGAGAAAAGTCATCTGTCTCCCTCCACCAATCTGACCCACTTAGGTGCCATTGTTGATTCTCTGGAGTGCATGGTGTACCTTTCCCAAGAGCGACAGGACAGTATTTTGGAACTTTCTCAACAGGTCCTGATGCAGTCACGGGTCCCTCTGAGACAGCTTTCCATGCTCCTGGGCAAAAGGATATCTGCCATTCATATTACCCCCCCTGGGCACACCTGCACTCCAGGGAATTGCAATGGTTTCTCTTGCCCTTTCAGAGGTCGGGTCACAGCACGTCGGCATCCAGGGTCCGGTTACCATCGACCGTCCGACGCTCGCTCCGTTGGTGGACCTCCCCGGCCATCGCGAAGGGTTGCTACTTCCTGGAACCCCGCAGGGTCACCATCACCACGGACGCCAGTCTGTACGGTTGGGGGCTCATGTTCAATCCACTGTAGCCCAGGGCACGTGGTCCCAGACCGAGGCCCAGTACAGCATCAACAGACTGGAGCTGCGCCCGGTCTATCTGGCATTCAAGCAGCTGGAACATCTGTTGGCCGGTCAGCACGTCCTGGTGCTGACAGACAATGTGGCTGCAAAGGCCCACATAAACAGGCAGGGGGGCACGAGGTCTCGACATCTCATGGACGAGGCCAGGACCCTGGGCCACTGGGCAGAACGCCATCTTCTTTCGATTTTGGCGGAGCACATCTCCGGGGTGACCAACGTGACGGCGGATTGGCTCAGCCGCACCACAATCGACCAGGCGGAGTGGACTCTCCATCCTTCCATCTTCCAAGCCTTGGTGAGCCGGTTCGGTCTGCCAGTGGTGGATCTCTTCGCCACCCCGGAGAATGCCAAACTGCCCAGGTACTTCACCCAATTCCGGACCCAGGGCGCGGAGGGCTCGGATGCTCTCCGTTGCGAATGGCCGCCCGGTCTACTGTACGCATTTCCCCCCCCGCCTCTCCTCCCCAAGGTCATCTGGAAGATCTTGGAGAGAAGGGCTGAGGTGTTGCTACTCGCACCTCACTGGCCCAAGAGGGCCTGGTTTGCGGACCTCAAATCGTTATCAGTCTGCCAGCCGTGGAGGATCCCGCAGACAGAGCTCAGCCAGGGGTCATTGGTCCACCTGGACCCCCAGTGGTACCAACTGACCGCCTGGCGCTTGAGCGGTGCCCTCTAAGGCGCCGGAACGTCTCTGACAGCGTCATTCTGACCCTTCAGGCTTCCAGGAGGCCGTCCACTGAGAGGGTTTACTCAGCCACCTGGAAGACCTTTTGTTCCTGGTGCTCTACTGCGGGCTGTTCCCCAGTGGACCTTTCTATTGTCAGGATCCTGGACTTCTTGCAGCAGGGACTGAACAGTGGCCTTTCGCCCAATACCCTTCGGCGGCAAGTGGTGGCGCTCTCCTCTATCCTGTCATGTGGATCCTTAGACTCCTTGGGTTACCGTTCTCTTTTACGCAGATTCTTTAAAGGGGCGGTGAACTTGGGTCCACCCGTCATTCATAGGTACCCTACTTGGGACCTCTCGAAAGTGCTCCTTTCCCTGACGGGGACCCCTATGAGCCTTTGCGGACCACGTCACTTCGACACCTTACCTGCAAGGTGGCGTTCCTGGTGGCGATCACATCCGCTCGGCGCATCTCGGAGCTGGCCGCCCTGTCTGTGTGGGGGGATCTCTGCATATTCCATTCTGATAGGGTGGTCCTTAGGCTTGACCCTACATTTGTGCCAAAAATAAACTCATATTTTCACAGGGCCCAGGAGATTGTCCTTCCTAATTTCTGCCCCAATCCTTCTCATTCATTGGAAAGACAATGGCACACCCTTGATGTCCGGAGGGCTCTCAAAATTTATATTAAACGCACTTCTCCTCTTCGCAGGACGGAGGCGCTCTTTGTTACTTTCCAACCCACTTCCCTGGGCCAGAAGGCATCCTCTTCGACCATGGGGCGGTGGCTACGTAGCACCATAGCTAGGGCCTATGACCTTCAGTCCTTGCCACGGCCGACGGGCATAATGGCGCACTCTACCCGCAGCGCGGCTACGATGGCAGGCATCCAGCAAGGAGGTCTGCCAGGCGGCCACTTGGGCTTCTCCGACTCCTTTTATCCGCCACTATAAAATTGACGTTTATGCGTCGGCAGAGGCTGCCTTTGGTCGTAGGGTTCTGCAGCGTGTGGTGCCCCAGACTGGGAGGTCCAGCCAGACTTAGCCCTCCCAACGGACAGACTGCTTTGGTATGTCCCATTCTTGGAGGTTAGCTCCACCCACTATGGAGAAGGGGCGTTGGTCTTACCTGATACGCCTCTTCTCGTAGGGTGGAGCTAACCTCCAATCCTGCCCAAAGCTTGTCTGGTCTGTGTTTACGGACACCAAATTACTATCTTCTAGTTTGTGTTTTTGGACTTGGGAGCTACACGCCGAGTCTGTCCTTCGTCAAAGAGGGGGAATTAAGGCAGGAGGACGAAGACATCAATTTGACAGACTCAGTCCTTATTGGCTGAAGGGACGGTGTCATCCCATTCTTGGAAGTTAGCT
Organism: Thermophis baileyi; assembly: GCA_003457575.1. Classification (NCBI taxonomy): domain Eukaryota; kingdom Metazoa; phylum Chordata; class Lepidosauria; order Squamata; family Dipsadidae; genus Thermophis; species Thermophis baileyi. Next base: position 1,953,779 of record QLTV01000804.1, read on the forward strand.
CCACCCTACGAGAAGAGGCGTATCAGGTAAGACCAACGCCCCATTCATTGCAGTTTGATCTTCATGCTGTTTAAGTGTAATATTAATGCTTGGCATTCCTGTTTTTATCAGTCATAAAACTCAACTGAAAGCATGACAGTTTGACCAGTTGTCATCCACAGTGATTTGCTTGCTTGACTATCAAACATTACTGTTGTGCTTCAAACACTTAAGTAGTGGAGGGGCACCAGTCACTACAAATAAATCTGTCTAGATATAAAGAACAGCAGTTTGACAAGATGGCAGTCTTTCGGAATAAAATTCAATATTTTTGCATATTTGGCTGAGTACTATTGTAGGATAGTGATAAAAATGTCTTGCATTTCATTGTATCCAGTAAATCAACTTTACAGTTCTGCATAAATATGATGAGGGAGATGGTGCCCCTGAATCTGTAAACTGCCTTTTGTGTGTCTCTTTGAATTTATAAATATTTTAATGTTGACATTCTTTTGTAACAGTTACTTTGCTGCTGTATTGATGAGGGATGCAGTTTGAGACAATGAACTTTCCATGCTGTCACAATGTACTTGAAAGTAATGTTTTTCAGGTTGAAAACCATATAAAAATGATCCACCAAAGTTCTTAGACTTTAAGGAAAAGAAATAACCTTTAACTTGTTATTTAGATCAGTCTTTTTAAAATGTTCTGTGAGTATGTACCATGAAATAAACATTCAGAAGTCCGGGGACCATCCAGCTGAACTAGAAACTTCTGTGTTTTTGTCTTTAATAGCAAGAGAGGCTGTGTTTTTAAAAGAATGAGTAGTCATAGTTAGATATCTTCTCATTCTCTGTGCTTTAAAATGTTACCCAAAATTAAATATTTATTTTAATACTTTGATTATTTGCCATTTGAGATGGGAGTTGAATCTGTGAGCCCGTGAGGGGTGTCCCATCATTAAGCTATAGCTGACAGAGCCATTGCCCCCTTCTTGTCTTGCTTTCCCATATGCACACAACTGAACAACTGATTGTCAGGACGAGGAGGCATAGCTGTGATTTTCCCTGGCATATGTTTGGCGGGGAGGCAGTGGCAGACAACCTTGGTGAATCTACATCACAGGTGTCAAACTCAATTGCATCACATGACATAGCATGATGTTTTTTGCCTTTACGGAGCTGGGGTGGGCGTGGCCTGTGCGTGATGCATCTGGCCCGCGGGCTGCCAGTTTGACAGGCCTGATCTACATGAACCATTCTTGGAGAATCACTGATTCAGGACCTCAACTCTTAATATCAAATGTTGAAAGTTTATGCAAATCAATAATACTAGCAGAACTCTTGTTATCCTACTTAATTCTACAGTTTCTGCTTCAGTTTAGAATCATAGAATCATAAGGCTGGAAGGGACATTGGAGGTCTTTTAGTCCAACCCTTGCCCAAGGCAGGAGTCCTTATACCATCCAAGACAAATGGTTGTCCAATCTTTTCTTGAAAACCTCCAATAATGGAACACCCACAATTCTGGAAGGCAAGCTGTTCCACTGATTCATTGTTCTTACTGTCAAAAATTTTCTCTTTATTCCAGATTCTCCCTCTGATGAGCTTCTTGTCCTGCCCACAGGTGCAATGGAGAATAAATCAATGCCCTCCATGCAGGGTGGATTTGATTTAAATCAAGTCGATTTAAATCACGATTTAAATCATGATTTAAATAACTAGTAAAAAGGCTTGATTTAAATCAACTCGATTTAAATCATAATTTTTAAAGAACAACTGTCATCTCTGTCCCGCAGCAGCTCCTCCTCTGACCTGCTGTTGACTCACCGACAGTCCCAATATTGCAAAATATACAGCCTCATGCTACATAATTAAGCTCCATTTTATGCTGAATAAACTAAATTATGAATGTATCTTAAATAGAAAACTATCTTTAGATAGATTTTTACTTCAAAAGCATTTTATTAAAATAAATTTGACAAAAATTAAAAAAAACCTGATTTAAATTTAAAAAATCCCATTTAAATTAAAAAAAACACCGATTTTTTTTAAATCATTAATTTTTATCCACCTTGCCTCCTTGTGACAGCCCTTCAAGTATTGGAAAATTTCTATCATGTCTCCCCTCAGCCTCCTTTCATTAGGCTAAACGTACCTAGTTCCCTTAGCCATTCATTGCATAATTTAGTCTCAAAAAACTCCTTATCATTTTTGTTGCTCTTCTCTGCACTAGGGCCTCAGCATCTTTTTTGAATCACAAGTTTGATCTCACCACTGCACTATGAAGCAGTACTATCGCTTCCCGTGATCTTGATGCGATCCCTCTGTTGATGCAGCCTAGAACCACATTGGCTTTTTTGGCAGCTACAGCACAGGGATGACTTTATAGAATACTGGTTTTATTTGTTTGGGGGGGGGGAAGAGAAGAAATTCAGTTTCACCATTGAAACTGATGAAATGCTAATGCCACTTCTGGTTTTTTTGGCAGGCACTCCCTGATATACATAAAAGGAAGTAACTTACCATTTCTTTTAAAATAGACATGGGAAATCTTCTAGCCCTCTAAATGTTGCCAAACCAGAATTCTCAACATCCCCCATCATCCTTCAGCAACATCTGGATGGCCACAAGTTCTCCACCCTTTTAAAAATAAAACATGATTAGGAGAGCCATGTCCTTTGGCCACCACAATCTCTGCTTTTCCTATATAGCTTTGAAAATCAGAAGACTTTATCCTTAGTTTAATTAATCCTCACAGTTCCTGTCATGGTAGACCGACCCAATCATCTTTTTTGAAGGTATGAGGAATGAAGACATTGTATTTTGTGCCTGAAAGTAGATATACAAACATAATTCTACCGTGTTTCCCCGAAAATAAGACATGTCCCGATAATAAGCCCAACAGGGCTTTTCGGGACATGCGTTGAAATAAGCCACCCCCCGAAAATAAGCCCCCCCATTACTTTCCGGGGGGAAAGGGGGGGGCATGCCGGGAGGCGCTCTTTTTGCTGCGGGCACTTTTTTGGCCGGGAGAGCGAGAGCAAGTGAGAGTCGAGGGCACGCACACCCCACGAGACTACTCGGCTCCTCTGGGCTCTGCCTCTGCCAGCGATTTGAAGCGCTCCTGCATGCGATGGGGCGGCGAGGCAGGCATCAAGGCTCCCCTTATCTTCCTCGGAGGCAGGAGAGCGTTTGAAAACACTGGAAGAGGCAGAGCCCAGAGGAGCCGAGCCAGTCTCGTGGGGTGTGCGTGCACCCACCTCTCGCTTGCTCTCGCTCTCCCGGCCAAAAAAGTGCCCGCCGCAAAAAGAGCGCCTCCCGGCATGCCCCCCCCTTTCCCCCGGAAAGTAAGGGGGGGCTTATTTTGGGGGGGGGGGGGTTATTTCAACGCATGTCCCGAAAAGCCCTGTG
>QLTV01000804.1:1959349-1985927 GCA_003457575.1 Thermophis baileyi
GACGGAGCTACAAGTCCCAGGTAGGACGTGCATCTCGCGGCCCAACATGTTCCACCTGCCAGAAATGAGTCTCTGTGAGACTCGTCCCGCCACCGCCGCTGCCTCGTGGAGCAGGACTCTGCAAGGCCTGTTGTGCCGTTGCATGCACCAACGGCAGCAGGACCCCAGCTGTGCCAGTATGATGAAGTTTGCGGCAGTCCTGCAGTTCGTGCATGCAACGGCACAACAAGCCTTACTGAGTCCTGCTCCACGAGGCGGTGGCGGCAGGGAGGGGAGGCGAGGCAGCGGCGATGGGACATGCAGACCCACGCTCGCCGCCTACTGCACCCCCAAAATAATAAGCCCCCCCCCGATAATAAGGCCGAGGCCATATTTGGGGGGTCAAAAAAATATAAGCCCCTGTCTTATTTTCGGGGAAACACGGTATGTTTGCCTGAAGTTTCTAGATGGAAAGGCTGGACATGGGGCAGGGTTAGAAAGGAGGGGTCCTTGGTGCTCNGGAGGGAAGGCGAGGCAGCGGCGATGTGACATGCAGACCCACGCTCGCCGCCTACTGCACCCCCAAAATAATAAGCCCCCCCCGATAATAAGGCCGAGGCCATATTTGGGGGGTCAAAAAAATATAAGCCCCTGTCTTATTTTCGGGGAAACACGGTATGTTTGCCTGAAGTTTCTAGATGGAAAGGCTGGACATGGGGCAGGGTTAGAAAGGAGGGGTCCTTGGTGCTCTCTGAGCTTTCTTATTTTCTTGCAGACGTTTCATTACTCAAACTACGGTAGGTAACATCATCAGTGCTAATACTAATACAAATATTCTCCTTTAAGGTTTAGAAAGAAATGGTTATGTCTGTAATAGCCAATCCAAGGTACTTGCTGTCCTGACCAGTGATAATTTTACATCTTTATATGTTTTTTGAAGCATGCTGCATAAAAATCGTGTGTGCTTAGAAACATGAAGAAACAGTAGATGATGAGAACCTGTTACTGTGAAAGCTCTAGGGGAAGGAGTTGTCTTGTAATAGTATTACAATGCTACTATGATTGGAGTAGGTGTGAGAACTTAACTAAGTTGCTTGATCTGGCCAGAGACTGTCCTGTTTTTAGCAACATCATCTTGGAAGCACAATAGATTATTTACAGTTGTTTTAAGACCAGTTATACTTTATAATTTTAATAAGTTCATGAAACATAAATGTATAGTATTCAAACAATAATTGATAGATTCTATAAAGACACAGAAATGGCTATGCATATTAGACAAATGAAAACATTGAGGTATCAAATAACTCTTAGGTACAAAGCAATAAATGTACTCAAGCTAGTTTATACATATCCTTTGCCTAAAGCAATGTTTAAATCTACAATTATACAGTAGTGTTTAAGTTGAATACAAGGTGGTTCTGTTAGATGAGAATAGGTTATAATTTGACAGTATATTTATTTCACTTCTGTCTTCTCGGACTCCTTTAAATCTTAAGTTCTTCTCTGGTAAAGTCTCCTCCTCAGTTCTACTTCATAATTACAGCTTTTAGTTCTTCGAAGATTTGGCTTTCAAAATGAATTATATTTTAAATCTCTCACCTTTGTATCTTTTCACAACAATTTTATTTTAGGATTCTAGGGGAATAAAGTTCTTACATTTAGCAGTTCCTTGTTTAATTACTTGACTGTCCTGTGACTAAACATATTGATTACTTTTAACACACCAGAGCAAGCAGTTTTTCTTTTTTCTTTTTTTAGTGTGAGTTGGGTACATATAATATGTTTTGTGGGCATAGGACAAAGTATGGCAATCACCCTCTTTACAGGTTACCTATTTATAGGTATAAAAATCTGGAAGAAATAGTCTTACATCTTAAAGGCAAGAGGAATAAGGATACCTCATCTGTTGTGCTATAACAACTTAAACACTTGATGAAATTATCCTGCAAATCCAAAAATGAGATAAACAAAAGAACCTTAATGTCAAACTTGTAGTATTTATATATTGGCAATATATAAATATATATTATATACTGCAGGATGAGTCCTAAAAAATAATTACTACAGTTGTTCAACACAGTGGTAGTTGACAGGGTTGACCTGAATTGCCATCTTTGGATTGTATTTTGTGCTTTAAGTAGCAGCAGTTTGGGAGTGGGCATTTCACTGAATGTTACCAAAACAAATTGTGTCTCTGAAAACTAATTGTATGCTGGAGAAAAAAAAAATGAAGTAGCTGAAGTGATAGAGAGAATGTGCTTTTTTAAAAATAAGAGTAGACTTACAGGTAAAATGCTACCATGAAAAGTGGTTGGAAGAGAAGCTTGGGATCACAAAAGAAATCAGTGTATTGGAATCTGACCCCCTCCCCGTGTTTTTATACCCAGATTTGTTGATGTTTTGTCACTGTGCCTTGATGTATCTGATCTCTTCCCCAATATCCTATAGCTGATATGTACAGATTTTGATGTGCATAGTTTTTTAAAATGTTTTTGTACATCAAAAGTATGTTTCTTTTATTATGTTTCTATCTATTCCTTGACCCTGTTGTCGAGGAATTCCAGCTGGCGGGGTCCAGGAGAAAAGCCTTTTCTGCCGTGGCTCCCGCCCTCTGGAACATCGTGCAAGACACCACCTCCAATTTGTTGTATACTGGTTCCTATCTTAACTACCGTATTTTTTGGAGTATAAGACGCATCTTCCCCCCCCCCCAAAAGAGGGGGAAAAGAAAATCTGGGTGCGTCTTATACTCCGAATGTAGCTCCGCCCAGCCTCTCAAACGGAGGTTTCAGAAGCTGAAAAAAGCCTCTGAAACGGAGCTTCAGAAAAAAAGCCTCTGAAACTGAGCTTCAGAAAAAAAGCCTCTGAGACGGAGGTTTCAGAGGCAGAAAAAAAAAGCAAGGCGCAGAGCTCACAACCAACGAACCTGTTGCTAAAATTCACTTCTGAGAACAGCTGATTGGTGGTATTCTGGGAGCACAATCCACCCGCCAATCAGCTTTTTTCTTATTTTCCTCCCCAAAAACTAAGGTGCGTGTTATACTCCGATGCGTCTTATACTCCGAAAAATATGGTAATTGTGTTGATTTTAATATTAAATTATATTAATATTTTACATTGTTGTCTTTGTCATGTTGTAAACCACCCAGAGTTGCTTGATAGCAAGATGGACTGCATATAAATTTAATAAATAAAATAAAGTTATACCAGCCAGCTACCAAGATCCTGGGTATGGTTTGGGGTATATATTTCAAAATCCCAAATAGATTTTGTGTTGAAAAGCAAATGATTTTGCTTCATGACGGCATAATTTAGTAACATTAAACAGAAGCCGAAAAATCAAATGGAATAATTTTTGTAATGATTGTTTTAAATACATTTTTAAAATTAAATCCTTGAAACACTTGTCAGCTTATAATGATACTATGACAGGAACAGTTTTGCTTTTGTAACTTAGGCAGTTTCTTTTGGCCGTTCCATCTTAAGTTAGCATATTACCGTTGGATTAGTCTAATAAAGTAAATAGGTGCTGCTAGTAATCCTACTTTTACTATGTTGTATTTCATTCAATTTTATTAAGTCTGATAGAATATGAAGATTCTGTTTGCAAAATTTTAAAACAGTTTTGACTGAGTTGGGGTAAGAGAGAAATATCTTCCTTGTTTATTGGGCACATCTTGACCTTGTGCCCAGAATTAAGTGAAATGCCATTTCTGTGATGCAGACATCCAGCTAGTACAGGCAATATGTTCCTGAAATTTTGGACTCTGTACTTTTGTGGATCAGCCATAGGCACAGCATGGCAAGAGTCAAATGGAGGCCAGAACAAGCGATGAGTGAAAATTGCTCATCCGGCAAAATCTTGGCAGAGCTTGCTTCATCTCATTAATCAACGCTATCCTAACGTATCTTCCATGGTTCCTGTAGCAGGAATGCTGTGTAGCATTCTCACATTTTTCACCTTTGGCCTTCTTAGTAAGGAAATGGTGTAAAAAAATGGTGGATACTACAACTTATGTGGGAAAATCTTGCTGCTCTAATATACAAGTGAGAGTTGTCCCATCATAATCAAATGATTTTGGTGCGTTGGTGTATATTGTGTTAAAGGGGTCAGAGATGAAGCAGACTCTGTTCATTAAAGAGCCTCCTTTTGAACATTGAATCAGTACACTGGTCAGTGGTGGGATTCAAATTTTTTTACTACCGGTTCTGTGGGCGTGGCTTGGTGGGCGTGGTGTGGCTTGGTGGGCGTGGCAGTGGAAGGATACTGTAAAATCTCCATTCCCACGCCACTGCAGGGGAAGGTTACTGCAAAATCCCCATTTCCTCCCAATCAACTGGGACTCGGGAGGCAGAGAATAGATGGGGACGGGGCCAGTCAGAGGTGGTATTTACCGGTTCTCCGAACTACTCAAAATTTCCGCTACCGGTTCTCCAGAACTGGTCAGAACCTGCTGAAACCCACCTCTGACACTGGTACTCAATAAGTTCTTTCTTCAGAAGCCTCTCTACTAATAGTTTAATCTTGAGGGTCTTTTTGTTGCTGTTGAAAGTTTAGATATTCACCCCAATGTGATTGTAATATCTAATTAAACCTTTTCTGTTTTTTAGAACCTCTGTCAAGTGATCAACTCAATCTTGTGTTGGGATAACAGAGTTTGGGGTCTAGTAAAAGGCACCACAGTGTGGGACCTTTGACTTTAGTCCTGCGTCTTTGATATATTTTTCATGATTCTGATGCCAATTTAAGCTACTCTCCCTGGTAATCAAATCTGCAAATTTGTCTGTAGACTTTTATATCCACATAATTATTTATATATCAAGATGATTACCCTTAAAAATATTCCTGGAGCTAAAAATTTAAAAAGCAATTGGTAGGACAGTAATTTTCCATGTATTTGGAGTTACGCTGGTCTTTGTATCTGTCTTTGGGGATATGGTCTTCATTTTGTTGTGCTATCTAGAGCATGTTGAAGAATAATTGGAAAAGCACTCTGACTGATAAAGTTACTTGCTGTTTTCATTCCAGGAAAGCCCAACAGCACTGGCAACTCTGAACGGATTCAGCTCTCAGGAATGTACAATGTTAGAAAAGGGAAAATGCATTTGCCGGTAAACAGATGGACAAGACGCCAAGTTATCCTTTGCGGGACGTGCCTAATAGTATCATCGGTGAAAGAAAGCCAGACTGGAAAAATGCACGTGCTCCCCTTAATTGGTGGAAAGGCAAGTTGACAATTTCAGAGTGTGTGTGTGTGTGTGTGTGTGTGTGTGTGTGTGTGTGTGTCTACATTTATTAAAATTAAAATGAATAATGCATCATCAAAATTACATATTTTAAAACTAACCGTAATAAGGAATTAAACAAACCAAGAAAAAATAAAATGCAAAAGTAGTATTAAGAAATAAAACACATCATGTTTGGGAGTAATTATGAGCGCATTTGTAATCTGAAGAATGCTTACTCATCTGTATTTGTAATTTTTGCTCAAAAAACAATTGTATAAAAAAGATAACGTCAAAAACCTCATTATTAGTCTAGCTATGTGTGTGTATCTGTAGTTTCTAGTAGGCAAAATAATTAAACCTAGAATCCGTAATAGCAAATTTAAAATCAAGAAGCAGCCTCAGGCAAGGGAATTGATATAAGTAACTGTATAAATCTTCATCTTTGTACAATAGGATATGTCCCAATGAGATTTTCAATTTCTCTAAAGTATCCTTTATTTGGTCAAATGATAATGCAATTATTGTTTTTAGATGGCATACTCATTTTGTATTTATTTGTAAAGGGCTTTGTTTTGCACATTTTTTTTTTTTTTCATTTATTTGGTTAAATGATTATTCATTTTTTTTTTTTAGATTGTTTATTTATTTTGTATTTATTTGTAAAGGGTTTTGTTTTGCACTTTTTTTTTTTTTTTTGCATACTGTTGCTCTTGAGGACAGTGATTGATTTTCCACTACACTTGGAGAATAAGTTGGGAACATAGATAGCATACCATTCCCCAATCAAAAAATCCTGACCTGGACTTTTAATCAGTGGCTGTTCATGGAGACATAGGCATAATCTCATGCACCCATAGTATATTTCTAGTGGGGCCAACTAATCCATATGTTCCTTGTTGCAAGACCCAAATCATTTCAATTTGATGCTTAGACATATATAACCTCATTTAAATCACACTCTGTTGACCTAATCAGTCTGTCTAGGCTGTGAGATTCTGACATAAGCTATAGAACATAAAAAGTGTTCTGAGGTCATGGAATAATGTTGGCTTTTAAATATATCCAGTTTTATGAGCATCTAGAAGCAGAAATCTCCTATCAACCATGTGGAGTTCAATGATCAACGTTGTTGTCCTCTCATTGAAGCCACAAAGTGACCAGAGTTCCCTGGTACTGTAAATTGTGCTCACTGTACAGTAACTAAGAGTTACAAGCATGGGAAGAGAAGTTGTGTTATAAGTCATTGCTGATTTCATTAATGCTGCCCAGTGAGTCCTTGTGATGATTACACAGCCACATTAGTCAGTGCATTTGCCGTAGAAAGGATTTGCTTGCTTGAGACACAATCACAGGGTGACCAATAATTCGGTCCCTTTGCTGGCAGAATACTGTCCGGATTGCATTCAGCAACCTGGTCATTGTGTTATTCCCTGTGCAGAAACGAGCATTTTCCAGAAGGTACAAGTTTACATCTTTTAAATTGTCCTTGTATCCTATTAGGCATTCAAAAAATTGTATGTATTCAGCATACAGTTAACATGGTGTATTCCAAGCATCTCTCAATCTCTATTTTGATTTCCAAGAATGCTGCATATCAGATTGTAACTTGTCTCTTTGCTAATAATCAAATCCCTTATGATAGATAAGGTTTACCAAAATCTAAAAATGTTCTATGAAAATATGGGAGGATTAAGTATTCATGTATCTTTGAAGAAACCAGCTAATTCTTATGTTTACCTCTACATCAGGAGTATAGACTACATACTGCTGTACTTGAACTTCAGCTTTGTACATCTGCATTCATCCAAAGATAGTGTATGCCAGTGGCCTCCAACCTTTCTTTTAGCTTCAGAAGAAAAATTGTCTTCCATGGACCGGGAAGGGATGGTGTCATGTGCAGCCTAGATCCCACGCATACGCAGTCATTGCTTTGCTCACTTGCCCGCCACTTGCATAGCCCGGTTCCCAGCAGGCCACAGACTGGTACTGGTCTGTGGCCCTGGGATTGGGGACTCCCAGTGTATGCAATGAACAGGAAAAACAAAAGTGTCATTTTTGTGACAATTTGTTAGTTAAAAAGGTCTGGCACTAAAATGGATTGTTGAGAATTTTTGTAAAACTGTTCAATTAACAATGAAATCCTATGTATCATATATTTGAAATTATGGTCCATTATACTACTTGAAGCTTAATCTCAGATATATGATCTGAAGACTTATTACAACTTTTGGTTTGTTTTGGCCCAATGAAATGAGCTAAATTTTGAAATTTCATATTCTTTTTATTAAATGTATACATTTCTTTTGATATGTTGACAGCCTATTTATCCTTGTGACTTTTTTTTTCTTAACTGTATTTTTAATTAATTAATATTTTAGAAGTTTAACCTCTGTCTTAGAAGTTATGTTTTTTTAAATATATGTATTTCCATCAATCCCCATGCAGGTAGAAGAAGTTAAAAAGCACCAACACTGTTTAGCATTTAGCTCATCTGGACCTCAAAGTCAGAGTTACTACATCTGCTTTGACACTTTCACGGAGTACTTGCGATGGCTTCGGCAAGCTTCAAAGGTAACATTTTTGTAGTTATGCAGATCGCTGGTATTTATTTGCTTATATCCTGCCTTTATTTCATTTTTTTTAATAAACAACTCAAAGCAAGAAACATATATAGCACTCCTTCCTCCTCCTATTTTCCCCACAATAACAACCCGTTGAGTTGAGTTGAGCTGAGAGAGAGGGAGTGCCCCAAGGTCATCCAGCTGGCTTTCATGCCTAAGGTGGGGTTAGAACTCATGATTTGTTTTTGAAGAAACCAGGATGATTGATAGAGTTGGCATTAAGTGAATGCTACAATTATAAAGTGAATGGCATAGTCATTCAGCGAGTGTCATGGTTATTAAGTGGATCCATTGTTTGCTGTGGGCCAATTTTTGCCAGAAACTGGAAGTAAACATCTGTTTCTGGCAAAAGCATCATAAACCATGGTCATGTAACACCAGGTGCGGCACTCACTGGTTGCTGAGTGTCCAAAATGCAACCACATGGGTTTGTGTGTGTGTATGTAACATAGGAAGTTTGAAACTGGGTTGTAAGTCCTTGTTGGGAAGAGTCTGTCATAACTTCAAACAGTCGTTAAGCAACCGGTCGAAAGTCAAGGACTACTTGTGTAGTTGCAAGTGAAAGCTCTTCAACAATCCATGATATTCTCCATCTCTTTCATTTCCTTTCCCCTCTTCATTGCCCAGAATATATTATAACTCTGGATTGTGAATAGACTTGAATAATGCATGGTGCAGTAGTTATGCTGTTGGGCAGGAAGCTAGGAAAGGAGAGATGCTGATTCAAATCCACCTCAGCTATGGAAGCTCACTGAGTGACTTTCAGCCAGTAGCTCTCTCTCATATCACTCTGCCTCACGAGTTAATTTTTGTGGGGAAAATTGGAGAAAGAAGTACTGTGTGAATTAGTTTAAGCTCCTAAGGAGAATCACACAATAGAGATATGTGACTACATTAATTCTGGCTGTCCTTTTGCTGAGGTAGCAGTTGTCTTAATTAATTGTAATATCTTGCACTGAAAAGCAAGGCAAATAATGATGTTCACAAGTATAGGGAGAAGGATTGGAAGTTTCTAGCTTTTTAAGTTCCTGATTGCACAAGATTACTTGGTACCATCCTGTGCTTTCTCTTTGTTCAGCTGGGTTGGGAAATTGCCAGTGTAAGCCCATTTCGTTATGTAATCACAGCAACATCTTCTTTGCTTTGAATGCTGAGATATATAAACCTGCTAGTGTAAGCCAGTGTAGAAATAGGCAAACTTTAAAGCCTTGTTTTAAAAAGAAAAAGAGCAGCAACACATTTCTTGGTATTATGGAAATGCAAATGTTTGTAAGAAATGCAGCAGATGTTTAAATTGTAACTAAAAAGGCATGTTTATTTAAGAAAAAGGTGATATGGTAAATCACTTCAGCCCATAATAAAATTCTTGTTTTTGCTTGGAAAACCTTTGAGAAAAGATTGGTCTGCTGTTAAGCATTGATTGTTCTAAAAAATTCTGAACTAGCTTTTGAAGTGTTTTGAATGGAATCTTTTCTAAGAGCTTCAGAGTTCTTGAAAATTACCTATGAGTTCATGGTGAAATGAGACTGAGCTCCCATTGTCAGCACATAACCAGGATATTATCTAAAGCTGTGTCCATCTCTTAGAAGGTTGATCTGTTAAACAGCTCTGAAGGCCTAATAATCCAGGTAATTTGCTGATGAAGGGCCCTTGTAATATCTCCTATATTACTCATCGTGTTTTAGCAGAGGTCCTTCATATACCTTAATGGTGCACTAAGAACTAGGAATTCTCACCAGGAATTTCTCTTCTTTGTCCAGTGTGATCTAGCGTTAGATATATGCCTAAAAGTTAGCACTTATTGTATCTTTAAGTTGAGATATTTTAGTGGTGTATGCATGTCACTAACAAAGTATGGAAGACAACAGGAAAGCTTCCTGATAGTCCATAACTTTATCCCTAGATTTCTCTTCTTAAATGGAGATTTGTGAAATAAACTAATGCTATTTGAGAAATTCAGAAATGACAAAATCTCAGATATTTGTTTTTAGCCATATTCTCTCAAAGTAACCTTTTTTAAAAAAAAATGTTTATTGAGAATTTTTACTTGAATAAAAGAAAAATAAATATATAAAAGAAGGAAAGAAAAGGGAAAAATTGCAGGAAACAAAACCATTAAAAGGAAAAAAAAATTAAGGAAGTGACCTTCATTTCAGCTAAAGTTAAATCTGTTATCCCTCCTCTCTCTTAAACATAATCCCTTCATCCTCTCATTTTCAAATGTCCAGCCTAAAAATAAACATTTTAGCTCTTTCCATTTTCAGCCAAAAAGGTCCAGCAGCATTCCACAAAGTTCCTTGTTTATTTAATCTTCCATTATGGGAACTTCAATATATCTCCATTCTATAGACATGTAATATTGTTGCTGGCTGATAGAATAGTATTTTCCAGGGGTGGGTTCCTCCTGGTACAGACTGGATCGCCTGAACCGGTAGCGACCCGCTGGTGACGTCACGGATCCGGTTCGGTTGGTGCCGGTCCGTGGGCGCCACCATCTTTTTTTGTGAATTTTTTACTGTTTGAAAGGTTTTTCCTCTTCTGCTGCTTGAAAAAGGGCCCTCCCACCTGCCCCCGGGTTTATACTGACCTTTATTCCTTCGCCCGAAGCACAGCTGATCAGCTCCTCAGCTGTGTTTCGGGCTGATTGCAGCTACTGAACATGTGCGGAAGCAAAATTGTGCGAGGGAACGTCGCGATGCGAACCGGTGGGGAAGGTAAGTGGAACCCACCCCTGGTATTTTCTTCTGTGAATTTTTTCTGTCATAAGCAAATATATTTTTCCGGAGTGATTCAACAATCCTCTCCTCCCTTGTATAACTTTCACTCCCTTTAATAATATATTTTTCTTTATTTCAAATTTGTAATCTATAAGAGAGGAGTAAATAAAGAAGAGAGATAATTTCCCCTTCATGTACATAGCATTTTTAATCTCTTTCAGCACTCTATACTTCTATAATCACATTATCTTCTCAAAATGTTATGTTTACCTTTTTTTCCCTACTTACCTTTGTTTAACACAGTCAGCCAATCAGCATTCTTAACAAATTTAAACCCTTAACATTGGGAGTGTATCACTTTCTTCATACTGTATTCACACATAATGCTAAACCAGAATATTTTCACATGGTTTGTTGAATAAACCACATTATATCCATAATGGTAAATGAAAAAAAGTGGGTTCATACATTTGTCTTTGCTTTATGTTGCTTGTGCTGCCTTGCAAATTAGCAAAGTTAAAATGACACTGAACTTTCATTTCTGCAAATGCATTGAACAATATGAATGATTCTTCTTTATTTAACAGGAAAAAAAGAATTCACCTTCATGGTTGAAAATATTAAGATATAATTTAAGGAGAGTCCACCGAAGGATAAAATGGTTCACAGTTGGGCATGGGTATGATGTAAAAATAATTACGCTAGATGAATAATTCATCTAGTTCTACTAGATGAATTCTAATAAAACAGAACAGGAAATGAAAATAAATCAATTCCCTTGGAATAATTCTTATTGGAATTATGGTCTTCTAAGTTTAGGAGAATTTAAACTGTTACAATTTGGTAAAAAAAAAAATCCTGCTGTTTACTAGACTAACGTAAATATTACCAGTAATCAAGCTTTACTTGGAGAGAAAAACAAACCTATTTAATCTAATTGAACTTTCTTTGATTCTTTCTAATTAGACATTTTAATTAGTTTGATTCTGCTAGCAAATCAACTGCTTATCAAGACATAAATTGATAGTGCTAAATATCAATATCTTTGGGTCACTTAAATTTAGTCACTTATTTTCATTACATAAGCAAAAACAGGTGGGGGAAACTAATATTTTTTTGTTCCCAAGGGAATAAATTCCTGGCTATTGAGGCAAAAGAGTCTTAGGATTTTAAAAAAGATCATTTCATTATAATGCTTGCTTGTGAAAAACTTGGTGATTACTGATGTTGAGAATTTTGACATTGCAGGATAAAGCATATATCCCTGTCAATTTATAATGCCGTGTTTCATTAGCTTTTATATATGTGGCTTAAAGTGAAAATTTTCCAGTTAATATGTGCAATTTTTTCCAATTCTGCTAGCATCAGAAATCTGTAGGGGGTAATATTCTAAAATGTTAAATGTTGAATTTGGTCTAGGGGCAAGTTTTACTTATCTATAAACCCAGAAGCCCAGTCTGGGAGTCATATATCCTGCTAAATCAGACTTCTACAACATGTTACCTTTTTGATGTGTTGAGCTTCATGTCTTCCAGTCTCACAGTACTAACAGGGAATAATGGGAGTTGTAGGCAACTTACCACAAAATTTAAGATTGGAAAAAGCATTCGGAAGCTCCAGTTGGTTCAAAATGCAGTGGCCATCCCGGTTTTATGCAGACCTAGGTGTGCATATATGTTACCTCTCCTGCAGGAGCTACATTGGTTGCCAATTTGATTCTGGGTGCAATTCAAAGTGCTGGTTGTCACCATTAAAGTCCTTCATGGTTTGGGGCCGGGTTATCTGAGGGACCATCTCTTGCTGGTCACATCCACCCAACACACTAGAGAGAAGAGGCAAGGAATATTGCAAGTCCCATCCCCTAAGGAGGTACATCTGATGGGTCCCAGAAAAAGGGCCTTCTCCGTGGTGGCTCCCTTCCTTTGGAACATTATCCCTTCAGAAATTAGACCAGCCCCCACTTTGACACTCTTTCATAAGGCCCTGAAGACTTGGTTTTGCCAGCAGGCGAGAGTGGGAGAAGCTCATCAAATGACTTGTTTGACTCTGTTGTCGCCGAGGATGGGTGGGTGGGGGTATTGTTTTTTGGGGGTATTGTTTTTTTATTCTTTTTTGTATATTGTGTTCTTGTTGCTTGTAAGCCACCTAGAGTTACTGTGAGCGAGTAGGTGGTCATATAAATTTCTTAAATAAATAAATAGACTCTTGGGAAGATTGGACTTGTGTGAAGTCCAATCCTTTGTTCTGGGGGAGTGTCATGAGAAAGAATTTGAAAACATTCACCGTGGTTTAGGTTAGCTACTTCTTGTTCATGCCTCAAAGCCTGACAAACTATACTTTATATTGATTATTTTTTAAACCAAGCCATATAACCTCATGTGATGGATTGTGAAGCTTATTTGTCAAAGCTACGATAGTTAATGTGATTAGTTAGTGTTCAATAGAGTATAGAATTTGGACATCATATTAAACAGGTTAATTAAAATTGGAAAGGAAATATCTCAGACAAATTAGAAAAAGGGAGTAATTATGTAATACTTTCCTTATTCTTCTCTGAAAATATTAGTATACATAGAATAAAGCTCATACCATTGTACCCGAGCTCCACAAAGGCAGAATAAGATACAGTACTCGGCAATTTGATTGTCCTCTGTTACAATACAAAACAGCATAAATTATGCAAAATTCCAAGTATTGCCACTTGAACAATTATTCACTTACTTGAAAAGGCTGAGATTAGATGGCTGTTCCCCATACACGTACCACATATTTACATGCATAGCCTGTTGCAGGCTGTCCATTGAGAATATAAGGGGAAGAAGTACAGAATAGCTTGCATTATAGAATACTTTGGATTCAATACTTGGACTCTTCTTTGAGAGCTGTTATATTTAAAAAAAATCTCCTTTTCATATGCTACCAAGTGCCTCAAGAGTCTCTCTTTTATGCATGGTTTTAAGGGCAAAGTTGTATACACAACTAGAGGATTGTCTGGCCCTTATGATCCTTTCTATGCCCTAGATTATCTGTGGACAAAGTATCTTTTTAAAAAATTGTTCCATAATGGACCAGCTCAGATTTATCATGTGAGATTCCTGACCAGAGCTAGACCTAATTTCTCTGCTAGTATGTGTCCTTTGTTTTTTTGTCCCTACTGTTATCCATACTTGCTCTCTAGAAATGTCCAAATGAGGATGCGGTTAAAACTTCATTTGGGGGGGTGGGGTGGCATACCATAGTGGTTTTAAAAAATGTAAATATTGGAAAACTGCACTCAAGAGTTCATACTAGCAAATGAGCAAGTCAGAATTAATCTCATCTTTCAGCTGTATTTTAGATGTCACACTTGCATTGGATTATTTCTTTTCCTAACTTCTTTTTATTGAAAAATAATGCTGATAATATAATTTGCCTTGCTTCCCATGCAGTTGCTTATTTGTTCTCTGAAGAAAAAAGTGTGAAATGATGAGAGAAGTGTGTTCTGCCATCAGCTTCACAGGTCTTGGTTACCACTATACTGCAGCTGTTACTTTTCCCATCCAATTCTGGCACAGATGTTGTAGACTTTAAAGTTGGGAAGCCCTCCATGAAATAATTAACATTTAGGATACTATCTGGTGACCTGTCTCTGATCTATCTATACCAGATCTATCTATCTATCTATATTGGATTTATGTATTTATCAGTTCTATGAATGGGGAGCACATTAAACAAATGAGTGTGTGCGTTTTAAAAGATTCATAAGACAACTGTGGCTAGGAGAGCCTTTGCACAGGTCCATCTTCTGCTCCAACCCCAAATTAGAGAAGGATAGCACATACTGAACATTAGACAAGTTATCCAGATCTCCCTGAGCAGACAGAGGAATTCAAGAGTCTCAGCCTTTTGGTGAGAGGCTGAAGCTGCCAAACCTGAATACTAAGAGCCACAGATAAGATACAACCTTTTATCAAACGACAGTCCAGCTGCTTTCCACATCCATGGTCAAGAAACAAGCAGCAAGAAGTCCATTGCCTTTTTAGGACAGGTGAAAGAGACCTAAATTTTAACAGCGAGGGGCTGTTATATATAACAGGTTGAATTCCTTGTTTCTGCAGCACAGCTTATCTGCTGTGTTACTAGCACACTTCTTGTGTCTGCAGTTAAGCACATTTCTCTCAGGTCTTCCACTGCTTGCTCCTGAGGAGTTGGAAGAGGTCTTGACCGAACACTGCTACCATTTCTTGGGTGAAGCTGAGATACCTAGTGTCTTTTCAAGGGCTCCACCTTGACCACAAAGTTTCCTCAGTCAATGGGTACCAAGTTCTGCAATAAACTTTAAAGATTCTGAATAAGTCTCTCTTTCGGGGAATTATGGTTAAGTCCCCTAGCAGCTACCTTTGCTGGCCTTGATGCTGCTGGTACTGCTACTGTTACTACTACATAAAATAATGTACCCCTTCCCCAAGACATTTGCAGGGCTCCTATATAGTCCTCCGTGTCCTGCTTTATAAAACACTGATAGATTAACTCTTATCTCAACTGAATCATCCTTCTGCAAGAAGGTAGTAGATTAAAAAAGGTCCACAGCAAGGATATGGCTCCCCAGAGATAGGACCCCACCCCCACCTCAAAATGGTAGCTCTGATTTGTCTTCTTCGTCTCAGAATGGTACAAATGAAAAAGCGCATTGGTTAGAATATTCATCTGGTTTAAAAGACTGCTTTTGTTTTCTAGCCTTTTTTTTTTTTTTTTTTTTTTTTTTTTTTTTTTTTTTTTTTTTTTTTTTTTTTTTTTTTTTGTTTTTTTTTTTTTCTTTTTTTTTATTTTTTTTAAATGTTTTTTTTTAACATTAACAAGATTTTTTTTTTTCTTTGTTGTTTTCGAATCGCACTTCTTTGCTGTTCTAATTGGGGCAGTAATCATGCAATACACACAAAGCGTTCAAAGAGATTTTTGTGTGTGTGTGTGATACGGGATTTCTTTATGCATTAGAGGCAATGCCATTATGCAATTTGAAGTACCAGTTTTGCTTTTATGCTTCACTTGAACCTAAGTTACGTGTTGTTTTCCTGTCAGCGATCTTTTTTGCCACCTTAAACATCACTTGAAAGGTGTCACAGTGTAAGTCACAATTAAGGCTGAGCTGAGATCCTGAATGTCTATCAGATTTATGTCTCTCTAAACTGAGAATCCTATCGCCAAGTTCAAATTTAGTTTACCTGTGAGGATAGACTATGTATGTGTCTGCTCATGTGGGATTTTACTTTTGATTCTTAAACTGGTGACATCTAAACTAAGAAACAGTGGATTAATGACGGAGTGAATTCCTGCAAACCCTATGAACAGAGCCCCTGGAGAGAAATGATGGGATTTGCAATTCAACAATATTTGGAAGGCTTCAAATTCCATACCTAGTTAAGGGCAAACTAAAATATTCTGCTCTGAAAGTGGTTCATAACACAGCTGCTTCAGACATCAAAGGAAAACTGATTTTTAAAGAATTAGGGCAGCTTTCTATAAACCTAACGTACGAGATAATGGGGGAAGAAACTGAGCCATCCCGAATCCCACAGACATCCATGTTTTTATTTATTTTATTTTATCTTTTATTGTTCTCCAAAATACAGGATGACATGGAAGGCTGTTGAGACCGTGAAGCTGAGACCATGAAGAAGTTGTAGAAAGGTCAACTTCTATCGCTGACCTCTAATTTCTAACATTATCTACATTGTGCCTTTCTAGTTTAGAGACTTGAAGGCCATTATTGCTGGTGTTTTGTGACCCTGCTTCAAAATAAGCAAACCAAAAACAATTTTAACTGGCTCTGAGTTATTAAGTTTTGTAAAGGAATGAATTCTTGTTTGCTCTCCCTGGGTGTTGGCTTGAGAAGCAATTAGTGTTTCAGCGCCTCTTTTTTTCTTTCTGTCCCGTTTAGATGCTGTGCTTGATTGCATCCTCATTTGAGGTTTCAGAAAGCCACGGCGATAAAAATGTCAAGTTAACAGTGTGGCTTTGTTTGTTATGGAACTGAATAACTGGAAATTTGTAATCTTTTGAGGGACACTGATGGATAGAATGGAGATTCCTTTTCAGTCTCCTAGGACAGTGATGCCGAGCCTTTTTGGCACCGAGTGCCGAAAAGGGAGCGCGTGTGCACGCGGGTGGCACCTAGTGCCGAAAAGGGAGCACTTTGCGTGTGCACTCGTCTGGGCCGCGACCAGGAAGAGGAGTTGCCCAGGGGGCATGTGCGCGCTGGAAAATGTACTTCCGGTGTCCGGCGCACACATGCACACTGGCTGGCAAGTCTTCTGGTTACTGCCGCGCATGCACATGTGCCGATCAGCTGGCCGGCACGCATGCTCACACTGGAAAATGGAAGACCAGCTCTTCTGGTTTTCGGCACTGCCGCACACACAATGGCCAACTGATCATCGCGTGCGCATGCGCACCAGAAACCCGGAAGAGGAACGGGCGACGCCGCGCGTGCCAGGTGACATGGCTCCACGTGCCACTTCAGGCACGCGTGCCATAGGTTCGCCATCACGGTCCTAGGATAAACACACCTGGTTAGGGTTAATCACATAAACATTCAACTTATTCAAAATAGGATTTTGAAAAAAAAAATTGTGTATAATATACAGGTAGTCCTCGACTTACAACAGTTCAATTAGTGACTGTTCAAAATTACAACAGCACTGAAAAAAGTGACTTATGACAATTTTTTCACGTTTGCGACCTTTGTAGCAGCCTCATGATCATGTGATCAAAATTCAGATGCTTGGCAATTGATTCATACTTACGACTGTTTCTGTGCCCCAAGGTCATGTGATCCCCTTTTGCGACCTTCTGACTAGCAAAGTCAATGGGGAAGCCAGATTCATTTAACAATCGTGTTACTAACCTATGAACTGCAGTGATTCACTTAACAAATGGGGCAAGAAAGGTTGTAAAATGGGGCAAAACTCACTTAACAACATAAATTTTGGGCTCACTTGTGGTTGTAAGTCGAGGACTACCTGTATACCAGAATGCAATCCTCCATTGGACTTACATCTGTCCAAGGTTTCTAGATTCATCAGCTTCAGTGAGAAAACAATTTCCTCCAATGTTGTGAATTTCCATTCCTTTGTCAGCCAATACAGGTAGTCCTTGACTTGCGACCACAATTGAGCCCAACATTTCTGCTGCTAAGTGACACATTTGTTAAGTGAGTTTTGCCCCATTGTACAACCTTTCTTGCCAGAGCTGTTAAGTGAATCACTGCAGTTGTTAAGTTTATAACACGGTTGTTAAGGGAATGTGGCTTCCCCATTGATATCAGAATGTCGCAAAAGGGGATCATATGACCCCAAAACATTGCAACCGTCATAAATATGAGTCAGTTGCCAAGGGTCTGAATTTTGATCACATGACCATGGGGAATGCTGCAATGGTCATGTGAAAAATGGTCATAAGTCACTGTTTCAGTGCCATTGTAATTTTGAATGGTCACTAAATGAACTGTTGTAAATTGAGGACTACCTGTATTGCAGGTGTGGTTTGTACAACACTGGCAGGCCTAAGATAGAGCCTTCAAGTGCTTCCCATGTTTTATAATAAGGAAGAAGTGGCCTTAGCTACTCTAAAACTGTTAGCATTGATCACCAAGCAACAAGCAAAATGTAGCCGTAGTTGGAAGTTTATCAGCAGCAATACTTATCGAATAAAAATATTTCAAATATCTGGGTATTACCTTCCAATCATTTTTGTCAGAGAAGAAACAGATGAAAGATGTTTCTGCTTGGACCCATAAAACTGCCAATGCAATTTTATGATTCATCATCATAAAATTGTGGCAACAATAATTGCGTACTGGTGTCCCTAAATTTATTTAAAGTCAAGATAACGAGCCTACAGTTTCAAGATTTACAGTCCTATTATAAAGTTCTGAGAACCTTCACAGTAACAATCCAAGTTCATTAGAGCTTCCTTTAGGTTCTGCAATGTGTCATCAAATTCTTCTAGACATCAAATCATGGCTAGAGTCTGTCAAACCTCCCTTAACATTTTCTCACTTTAAAGTTTTGTTAAAACTGACCCTTAATGGAGCAATTTTTGGCATCCTTAATTTCCTGGAAGGTAAGAATGCTTGCAGATCTTCGATGTTGAGGCCTCTGAACCAGGGGTGAAATGCTCCCGGTTCGCTTGTGCCTGTCGGTCGCCGTAGAGCCGGTTGCCAAGGTAGCGCGAGGCTCCGCCCACCCACCCACCCGGACGCCGCCATTTGGGTTCTTTTACCCTCTGTGCATGTGCAAAGTGTTCTGTGCATGCGCAGAGGGTGAAAGAACCCAAACGCCGGCGCCCGGGTGGGTGGGCGGAGCCTTGTGCTACCTTGGCGACCGGCTCTACGGCGACCGACAGGCATGAGCAAACCGGGAGCATTTCACCCCTGCTCTGAACCAAATTCACAGGGAGTCCTCAGTGAGCTGTAATTGGGACCAGGAACTTTGTCACTATGCAGTGCGATTGTAAAGTAAAAGTCACATGACTGTGCCAACTTACAACAGCAATTCAGTTAAGTGCGATGTCATGTGACTGCTGATGGCTGATGGCTTCCCTATTGACTTTACTTTTCAGAAGTCAGCAATAAAGGTCACAAACAATGATCATATGACTGTGGTTAACTGTGACCATTGTAATTGTGCAGTGGTTGCTAAACATCCGAATCATGATCATGTGATTGTAGGCACGCTGTGATGGCCACAGTTTTGAGGACCAACTATAAGTCTCCTCACTCAGCACCTTTGTGACTTCGAGCAGTTGCTGAATGAGTGTTGCTAAGTAAGGACAACCTGTATTTCCATTGGGTTTTTAGAGGGGCCTTGTGGCTTAGCTTTGATTTGCTAATCTAATTTGCTAATCTATCTCTATCAC
Source organism: Thermophis baileyi (assembly GCA_003457575.1). Lineage (NCBI taxonomy): Eukaryota > Metazoa > Chordata > Lepidosauria > Squamata > Dipsadidae > Thermophis > Thermophis baileyi. Next base: position 1,978,794 of record QLTV01000804.1, read on the forward strand.
CCGGGTCAATGCTAGGATTAAGCTTTTAAAACTGCATTCTTTATCTTTTTTCCAATTCTGTGCGAATATGATTCTCGCTGCCGTTATGTAAAAAAGGTGCTAGATTGTGCTGAAATGAGCAAACTAACTATGGAAATAAGAGAGAGAGAGGAAACAGGGTACTATAAAATCTGGGACAGGTGGTATGATTGGCTCGAAAAGAAAAGTAAAATTAATGTATAAATTAAGATAAGAATGAAATATGTCAAGAAATGGAATAAGACAGAGGAAATATGATAGATGTAACCTTAAACTTAAATGGTTGTTAAATAATGTATATAATGTATATAATGTAAATAAGAGTATAAAACTATGAGATAATAGGTAATAGTGTATATACTGAATAGAAAAAGATAATTAATGTTTAGGTATATAACTATAGTCAAAATTAGGGAAATATGGAAATAAGGAAATTACGATGGCAAAAAGCTGTATTAATGGAACTACATTTTATGTATATGTGATGTACATGTTTGTTTTGTATGTTCTATTGTTTGTTTGTTTTTTCTTTTTTAATTGGAAAATTGCAATAAAAATTATTTTTAAAAAAACTGCATTCTTTAAACAAATATTGCACTGAAGTTATATTTTTCAATTTAGTAACATGAATTACAATGCATTGATTATTGCTATTAATAATTTAGTAGTAGTGGTAATACTAGTAAAATTTGAGCTAGAAAATACATTGTACTGTACAGAACTTGTGCGGTAAGCAACAAATGAAGCTAAATACACATGAGTTCAGTCCAATTCAAAAGGTATTGTGAGTCATCACATCTTGTCCTGAGGTTAGAAATTCTTCCTTAATTTTATGGTATTAAAGATCGTTCTTAGATTGTTACTAAAGGCATATATCCTTGATTGTTGCCTTTGGAGAGAAAAAAAAAGGACTGCAGTCTGATGTTTATGTCTAATATAAACTACATTATCAGGTTCAAGAAAGATTTTATTTAATTTTAAGCATATTTCTCTGAGTGTGTGCATGTGCTCACATACAGATATATACATATAGCCCATTGTTTGATGGAATGATAAATACCGAGGGTAAAGGATAATAAAACAACAACAATGCAATCATAGCATTTTGTTAATTAATGTTAGATAGTCTGTGAACTTATAAAGCCCCATTCATATGTTTTAGATACCCAAGAGATCTCAAGTTCTATAAGTTATCCTCACACTCGCCCCGCCATTTTCATATGCAGCTGAAAAATTTATTTACCCCAAGGGGGTGGGGACGGACAGACAGACAAACAAAAAATTATGAATATTGTATCATCACCTTTGGTCCTCCAAGCCATACTGGGTTACCTTTCCAGTTTTTTTCTCCTTTGTTGGTTCTAGTGTGAACACAACTTAGTGAACATTATCATGCTGCAGCTAAAACATACTTGCCGTTGATTAATTATATGCCACTAAATCATTTTCAACTCCTAGCAACCATTTTGAGCAGTTTTGAGCATTTACAAAATTCCCCCCAGCCATTTGGATAGCTTTCAATGATTATTGTGTGTCCTCTGTAATAAATTGTTATTTATATTCAGCTTTTAGTTAAGTGATAGAGGATTGAACCAAGTAACAAAGTTGGAGACCATAATAAATCAGATTAATTATGTTCCCTTGGTGCACCCATGAAAGTGTCTGTTTCACTTATTACTGGTATTTGCTGTAGAGAAACATCCAGTCCCCAGGCAATGATGCTGAATCTTCTCTCTCTTTTTTAGTTTACCTTTTATTACCTTCTCATTAACTGAGTTGGAAATAAACTAATTAAACTCTTAGTATGATAGTTAATCATCTTCTCCATGTTTTAATGTATTTCATGTGCTTTGGGAAATCATACCTAAGCTGTCTTTTGTAGGGTTTGTTTGTTTTGCTCTTTCACTGCTGTTTAACCCTCTTTGTCTTTGGAGCAAAGGGGTGAAATGCTCCCGGTTCGCTCGTACCTGTCGGTCGCCGTAGAGCCGGTTGCCAAGGTAGCGCAAGGTGCTGCCCGGATGCCGCCATTTGGGTTCTTTTACCCTCTGCGCATGCGCAAAGCGTTCTGTGCATTCGCAGAGGGTAAAAGAACCCAAATGGCGGCAGTCCGGGCGGGTGGGCGGCGCCTCGCGCTACCTTGGCGACCGGCTCTACGGTGACCGACAGATACGAGCGAACAGGGAGCATTTCACCCCTGCTTTGGAGTCACTTTGGATAGCAAGATGGGCAGCATATAAATGTAATAATAATAATAATGTAAATCAATCAGTCAATCAATCAATCAAATCAAATTTTCCCCCATCCCTTTAGATTTTATTAGTAGTTAGAGGAGAGAACTCAGAGAAATAGTACAGGTAGTTCTCGACTTAAAACCATTTATTTAGTGACCGTTCGAAATTACAACACACTGAAAAAAGCGATTTACAATAGTTTTTCACGCTTACGTTTCAGCATCCCCATGATCATGCGATCAAAATTCAGATGCTTGGCAACTGGCATGTATTTATGACGATTGCGATACTCTGGGGTCATGTGATCATCTTTTGTGACTTTCTGACAAGTAACCTCAATGCCGAAGCCAGATTCATTTAACAACCATGTTTCTAACTGAACACCTGCATTGGTTCACTTAACAGCTCTGTCAAGAAAAGTCATAAAGTGTAGCCAAATGTCTTGCTTAGCAACAGAAATTTTGGGCTCAATTGTAGTCGTAAGTCGAGGAATACCTGTATTGGAAACAATGCCATGCCTATACTTTTCTCATTGCTTAGAGAAATCCAATGGTAGTTGAAGAACTCTTTAAACTCAATGAATGGGATTCTGTTTGGGAGCCTCTAGCTACAGAGGATAGATGCATCTATATTTTTTCTTCTAATTTTTCTGTGATCAAAGAAAAAACTACGCAGAACAGAGATAGCATATGGAACTTTAACAAAGTACAATTTGTATTTCTTTGCAGTTTCATCCATAAAGCTGCTCTCTTTTGGATGAGAAAACAAGGATTGTGGTGTCTCACTTGTGGTTTCACTTGCTTATATACAATGATCTAAATACATAATGCTTTACAAAAACCCCAAGCTCCTTACTCATGGGTTTTTCTAATAAAAAATACACACAAACAAGAGAAAGGGAAGAAGGACGCATAGATAAACCAAGCCAGTATATGTTATTGTTTCATTCATATGTGTTTTGTTTAGCTATAGTAGAGGAACTAGGGCCATGATGGCGAACCTATGGCACGCATGCCACAGGTGGCACGCAGAGACCCGAAAACCAGCTCAGCTCCACCGTGCACGCGTGTGCCTCCCACCGGCCAGCTGGTTTTCGGGACTCTGCCGCTCATGCGCGGGGGGTGGGGCGGATGCGGGAGATGCGCATGCATGCGCAGGGGCGGGGTGCACATGCGGGGTCACGCACGCATGCACGGGGTGCGTGGGGGGTCATGCATGCATGCTGTAGGAGGCGGGGCGCATGCAGGGGGTCACGTGCGCATGCATGGGGGCAGGGGGAACATGGGTTACGCACACATGTGCAGGGGTGGGCGCACGCAGGGGGGTGTCACGCACGCACTGCATTATGGGTGCGTGCGTGCTTTTAGCACGCGGCGACGAAAAGGTTAGCCATCACTGAACTAGGACAATGACCTAAAGTGTTCCTGAACAAAATGAGCTTGAAGGAGGAACTTAAAGGAAATAAAGGAGGCTTGTTGCATTCAGAAGTACATTTTCAAGTGTAAACAATAAGAGAAGATAGGTGAAGTTCTTCTAGGGAATAGGATATTTTTGAGTGGATGAAGTATATTGAGCAGAATAGTGACAACTACAGAAAAAGAAATGTTTCTACAGAGACATCTCCAGGCTACGAAGAATTGCCCCCTTTTACATGTGTGATGTCACAACACATATGCAAAAGGGATGGAGCTTGCAGTGCAACAATATGACACTACTTCCATCATTTTAATCTCCTTTGGCTTCCCACATGCAGACACACCTAGCTGATAAACATGTACAGGCGGACACAGGTACAGAGAAACTTAAAAGTAACTGTGAAATAAATACGAGAATTTATTGAAAGATTAATATTTAAGGAGACACTCTCCTCCCCCGTTGTTTTCTGAAAATAGCCTTGCACACACTTAGCTTTTATAGCTGAACTAATTTGATAAGCAGGAAAGTATCCTTACTTAGCCAATAAGCACTTTTGACTTTTTTTTAATTTGGTTTGTTTTTAGATTGCTTCCCAGCGAATAAGCTCAGTGGATCTCTCATGTTGCAGCCTGGAGGATATGCCTGCCAATCTTTTTTATAGCCAGGACCTCACTCATCTCAACTTGAAGCAAAATTTCCTAAGGCTGAACCCTAGCTCATCAATGGTCAGAGGACTTGACGACCTACAAAGGTAAAATAGCTTTTTAATCTATTTCGTTTTCCCTTGGGGGGGGGGAATTGCAGTTGCTTTAAACTCTCTTAAACCATGCCTTAAAAGTTTCTAGCTGTATTAAGCCTCTGTGTTTCATCTGAACCTCAAGTGTGTGTGCCCAGATTGATTTTCAAGAGCCCAACCCATTTTACATAACTTGATGGTATCGTGGGAACTGACTGTTTGCAACAATATTTTACAGTGGGTGAATTTGTGGGAAGGACACATTGTTAAAAATGGGTAGAGGCTAAAGAGAAAATCACAACGATCCATTGACCATGTTTAACCGAATTATACTTGCAAAACAAAATGACAAATGGCCCACAGATTTTGCCACTCCGCTTGTCTGCATATGCTTTTATTGCTCATTTGTATGGTATTGATTACTTGCAAAAGATAGAGAATCAACTCTTTTTCCATTTGAAATATTTACTTTCTTTTAGGGTCTCTGTTAAAGACTTTTAGCTATTCAAATGGTTGCTTGCAAGGCTGAATGCTAGTTGGGATCTTGGTTAAAGTAGTATGCCTCTACTTTACAGAGTCTGTAGTGCCTATTCCTTCTTTACTGTATCCAAATAGCTGTCTCTAAAACTATTTGCATTTTTGGTGATGTAATTTGAAAAGAGTTTACTATCGAAAAGAACGTTAGTTGGATTTAATTATCTTTCTGTTCACTTCAAGTGGATTTGCCAGGAAAGTACACTTCAGACTAGAAGGGAGGATTAAGGCTTCTTCCTGTCCCAGGGAGGAAAAAAACTTCCTTTTAGTGCCATGTACTGATTTTGGTTGACCGCACTTCAACTTTGTTACTGAATAATTCATTATAGCCACAGGACTCTCTCTATACATAAAATGTAGGAATAAGATATAATCGTTAACAAACATAGTAAAGCAGTTAGTGGTTTGTGCCTTGTCATTTAAATTGTCTCTGAGTCTGTTTCCAACTTGAGTAGGGTGAGATTGTTACAACCAGGTTTCAGTGACCAGGATGGTTCTTTATAAATATGCCAGCTACCATTCTTAGTTGGACACAACAGGAAAAGGGATACAGGTGGCCCTCAACTTACAAGCGGTTGGTTAATGACCCTTTGAAGTTACGGAATTTTGCATTTTGACTTGGCAACCAGCTCACATTTACAACCGATTGCAGCCTCCCATGGTCACATGATTGCATTTTGCAACATTTCTTGCCATTTTCCGGGGTGGGGGGGAAACCCATCGAATAAGCTGGATTCAGAGTAATAACCATGTGATTCGCTTATCCGTTGTACAAAACAACAACAACAACAACCCCACATGGTAAAATTGAGTCAGGTCATGTGGTGACTCAATTTATGATTGCAACGTTTTATGACTGAAATTCCAGTCTCAATTGTGGCCATAAGCAGAGGTCTACCAGTATACCATGGAAGTACTATATTCTTAGGGAAGGTCAATGTACTAGTTCAAATACCATACAGTGTAATCTAAAGCTGTAAATATAGGCACAAAGCCATCTGGTTACTTCTTATGGCTAAATGTACAGAAAGACATTCTGTAATCCATCTACTAATATATCTCTGACTACCCTGTTCTCCATCCTGGGGAGGAGCCAGCATTCAGGATGGGTTGTCCTCATCCAATCCGGTTTCAGGACTGAGTCTGTCTATTTTTTTCTTATTTAGATTAGGATCCGCCTCCTGTAGCCCCAGATTTGACTTGTCCTTTCACGAGAAGGATGGCTGGCAACGGACTCCCATCCTAGTTTTAGTCAAATCACCAAAATTAGGCTTTTTATTTGTTAAATTACCTTTTCTCTTAGCTGTGCTATTCTAAAAAAAGCCACTAGGTGGCTCCATCGTGTAGAAATTCGCTGTCTTCGTTCCAGCAAGGAGGAAAACTTCGGATTCAAGTGGGACGGTTTGAATTTCTCCCCCATTCCCCCCCTTCTCCTCCCAACTTAACAAAAGAACCTGGGGGGGCCCCAGATCCCCCCTCCTCCTCCCAACTTAACAAAAGACCCTGGGGGTGCCTCAGTTCGAGGCTTTAAAGGTCCCCAATCATCGTGGGGATTCCCCTGGCCTCATTTGACCACACGCTGGAGCAACTGCTCATGTGGTTTTTTTTTTCCTATGCCCTATTTGCTGCTCGAGGGCCTCCCGGTGCTAATTGGACTTGCTAGTTTCGTTTCCCCGACTCACAGCTGATTGCCTGGAAGCGCTAGAGCAAACGCTCGCGCAGGCTGCTTATTGTCAACAACTTGGCTGGCTCCCCTGGGCATTTTATTGTGGTGGAGAATTCCTGCTGGGCCTTAAATCTTTCTAGCGCTGGAGCAAGCNTGGTTTTTTTTTTCCTATGCCCTATTTGCTGCTCGAGGGCCTCCCGGTGCTAATTGGACTTGCTAGTTTCGTTTCCCCGACTCACAGCTGATTGCCTGGAAGCGCTAGAGCAAACGCTCGCGCAGGCTGCTTATTGTCAACAACTTGGCTGGCTCCCCTGGGCATTTTATTGTGGTGGAGAATTCCTGCTGGGCCTTAAATCTTTCTAGCGCTGGAGCAAACGCTCGCTCAGGCCCCATCATTTAATCAAAAAGTGAGTCGGAAGGCCATAATTGTCATTGCAATTCCCTGCTGAGCCTCCAATTTTCTGGCGCTTGAGCAAACGCTCGCGCGGCTCCACGTGGCTTCAAGCACAGCCGTTTTTCCCTCGGCATCGCTG
>QLTV01000804.1:1997104-2065468 GCA_003457575.1 Thermophis baileyi
AGGCGCTCTCGAAGACAACCTGGCCCTGCGCCATGCAGGGCTTTAAAGGTAATCACCAACCCCTTCAATTGTGCCCGGAGCCCAATAGGAAGCCAGTGCAGCTCGCGGAGGATTGGTGTAATGTGGGTGTACCTAGGTGCACCCACGACGGCTCGCGCAGCTGCATTCTGGACCAATTCTAGTCTCCGAACACTCTTCAAGGGTAGCCCCATGTAGAGCGCGTTGCAATAATCTAATCTTGAGGTGACAAGGGCATGAGTGACTGTGAGGAGAGCCTCTTGATCCAAGTAGGGTCGCAATTGGTGCACCAGGCGAACCTGTGCAAAGGTCCCCCTAACCACAGCTGTCAAATGTTGATCTAATCTCAGCTGTGAGTCTAGGAGGACACCCAAATTGCGAACCCGTTCTGAGGGGGACAATTTCTCCCCCCCAAGAGTCAAGGATGGACAGTTGACATAGTCTTTAGGAGGTAAGACCCACAGCCACTTGGTCTTGTCTGGGTTAAGTCTGAGCCTGTTGACTCCCATCCAGACCCTCACAGCCTCAAGGCACCGGCACATCACATCCACTGCTTCACTGAATTGACGCGGGGTAGAGATATATAGCTGGGTATCATCAGCATATTGCTGATACCTCACCCCGAATCGTCGGATGACCTTACCCAGTGATTTCATGTAGATATTAAATAGGAGGGGAGAGAGGATCGAGCCCTGAGGTACCCCACAAATGAGGGGTCTAGGGGTCGACCTCTGTCCTTCTGCTAACACTGACTGAGATCGACCAGAGAGATAGGAGGAGAACCACCATAACACGGTGCCCCCTAACCCCAACTCTCTTAGTCGTCCCAGAAGGATACCATGGACAATGGTATAGAAAGCTGCTGAGAGGTCAAGTAGCACCAAGATAGAGGAATAACCCCCATCTCGGGCTCGCCAGAGATCATCCATCAGCGTGACCAAAGCAGTTTCCGTGCTGTAGCCAGGCCTGAAGACAGATTGAAAAGGGTCCAGATAATCCTTTTCATCCAATAATCGTAGGAGCTGAAGTGCCACCACTTTCTCAACAACCTTTCCTACAAAGGGTAGGTTGGAGACTGGACGAAAGTTCTTTTATTCAGCTGGATCCAGGGACGGCTTCTTGAGGAGGGGTCGTACAAGCACTTCCTTTAATGGTTGCGGAAAGGACCCCTCACTCAAGGACGTGTTAACTAAAGCCTGGAGCCACCCTCGTGTCACTCAGCCTCATGTCACCTCCTTGCTGGCTGAAACCAGCCAGGAGGGGCACGGGTCCAACAAACAAGTGGAGGAACTCATCGCTTCTACAGCCTTGTCCACTTCCTCAGGAGTCACAGATTCAAATTCATCCCATACAATAGGACTAAGACCTGCCCCTGTCATCTCGGCTGAAATTGCCCAATCAGAGTCCAGGTCCATCCGAAGCTGAGCGACTTTATCCGACAGAAACTGAACAAATTCCTCAGCTCTATCCTGCAATGGCTCCTCCGCTCCCCCTCCGTTGAGGAGGGAACGAGTCACCCTAAAAAGGGCGGCTGGGCGCGAATCAGCGGATGCAATTAGTGCGGAAAAATGCAAACATTTTGCTGCCCGTATCACCACTAAATAAGTCCTAATAAAGGCTCTTAAGAGTGTTCGGTCAGATTCGGAGTTACTGGTCCTCCAGCGTCGCTCTAGACGTCTCTTCTGGCGCTTCATCTCCCGGAGCTCCTCGGTAAACCAGGGAGCTTTCCTGGATCGGTCATGGAGAGGTCGCAAAGGTGCAATCCGGTCCAGTGCCCCGGATGTCGCCATATTCCAGGCAACCACCAGGGACTCAGCCGGATTGTGGACAAGGAAGTCCGGTATCTCCCCAAGCTCCTTCTGGAACCCTTCCGGGTCCATTAGGCATCTGGGGCGGAACCACTTAATCCTAGAGTCAGACATGACTGGACAGGGAATCCTTTACCTTTTAAAAGCAATATTAGTCCTAAATTATATTGCGGGCTAATATTGGCACCTGCTGTGGAGAAAACTGCCCTTTCTAATTCTCAGGTTACTTTGATGCTATATTCTGATTGATATTCAGAGCAATAGCAATAGCACTTAGACTTATATACCGCTTCATAGTGCTTTACAGCCTCTCTAAGCGGTTTACAGAGTTAGCATATTGCCCCCAACAATCTGGGTCCTCATTTTACCCACCTCAGAAGGATGGAAGGCTGAGTCAACCTTGAGCCGGTGAGATTTGAACCGACGAACTGCAGCTAGCAGTCAGCTTGAAGTAGCCTGCAGTGCTGCACTCTAACCACTGCGCCACCTCGGCTCCTACTTCTTTCTTTAGACTTTGCACCCAGGAAGGCTATAGCCGCCCAGAGTCCCTTGGGAGCCGCCCAGAGTCCCTTGGGAGTTGGGCGGCATACAAATTTAATAAATAATAATAATAATAATAATATAGCTTCCCAATTTAGCAAGCCTAGGAAATGCTTGAATATGTAGAATTTTATAAAGGTATAAATTTTTATTAAATTTCTTATAAAATGTGTAAGTTTATGAGATATTGCTGAGGTTATATAATATAAGATACTGTCATGGGGAACCTGAAAAGCTGTTTAATTCAGCTTATTCTGCATTTTAGTTTTTCTGAGACTGAGTACCTACACTTTTTAGTGTGTGCCTTGGTTATTTACCCCTAGGTCTTTTCTTACACATTTCTCTTTTTCCCCCTCAGCATTTTAGAAAGCTCTGTATGTATTTATGCTAGTCTCTTCAGATAACTCTCATATTTTCTTCTACTAGGAATTGTTCACAACTGCCCAATCAATGTCTTGTTTCACAGGATTTACCATACCTTTTTTTCCTTCAGATTTTCCAGCTATTGAATCTAACTTAGCTTTTGTCTTAGTTCATCAAATTCTGCTATTCTGAAATCTATTTAGAAAGATGGTGAATGCAAGAAGGTGCTCAAGAATATTGTAGATTTTTAGAATGCTAGATTTTTTTTCTGGATGAACATCGCATGTAGCATGAAAATACTAGCAATGTATGAGGGTAGAGAAATCTCCCTAATTCCATTTCTTTGAAATCAGATAATGCTTAAGTGAAGTACATTGAATTTTTCACTTAATGGTTTGGGTATATATTTGATAGAGAGCCAGTTTGGAATAGTGGCTAAGGCATCAAACTAGAAACTGGGAGGCTATGAGTTCTAGTCCTGCCATAGGCACAAAGCCGGCTTGGTGACGTTGGGCCAGCCAGTCACTTTCTCTCAGTCCTAGAAAGGAAGCAATGGCAAACCATTTCTGAAAACCTAGCCAAGAAAACTGCAAGGACTTGTCCAGGCAGACACTGAGAACCAGACATATTGAATTAAATAAAAAATAATTGATGGATTCAAGATAGATTCAATAATGTACCATTAATATTCTTATGAGAAGGAGAAGAAGTGAAGAATGATAAAAGAAAGATGGACCTTAGGTTGAAAAATACTGGAGAAATTTCAAAATTAAATGTGAGATGTGAGATTTACTGATTGTGCAGAAAATCATTTGAAATACATTTGGGAAAAAAAGCTTATCTCTTGAGATTTCTTTGCCCAGTAGAACCATTACACTGTGGCTTGAACAAATTCAGATCTCCTTACTGAAGCCAGTCATTCAAAAGAAAGATTAAGACTGCTGACATCATTTACTTCTTCAAGTAAATTATGTTTTATTAGCCCAATATAACTAGGCTGAGTTTAACCTGATTTCTGGGTTGAGATCATGGAGTCTGTGGTGATGTTGTGCCCACAGCTTGCTAGCATGGCCTCAACAAACAAACAAAAACTGCCACACGATTCAAATTTTAATTTTGAAACCTGAAGTGACCTAGAACCAGGGGTGAAATCCAGCAGGTTCTGACAGGTTCTGGAGCGGAAATTTTGAGTAGTTTGGAGAACCGGCAAATACCACCTCTGGCTGGCCCCAGAGTGGGGTGGGAATGGAGATTTTGCAATATCCTTCCCCTGGAGTGGGGTGGGAATGGAGATTTTGCAGTATCCTTCCCCTGCCACGCCCACCAAGCCACACCCACAGAACCGATAGTAAAAAAATTGGATTTCACCACTGCCTAGAACAGTTACCCATTTTCTTTACAGTCACATCCACAGTACATTAACAGATAAATTCCAAAGTCAGGGAAAGAGGTTTCACGATAAATTGGCATTCTGCTACATCTGAACTAAGTGGCCTATCCAGCATTTCGGTTGCCTGTCTCAGTTAATGGGCAGTACATAGGGTTATCTGAAGAAGAAAGAGGCAGCATTGCTTTGTTTATGTTGCAACTAACAACAACACAAATATGGGGTGGAGTGGGGTGGAAAGTTTCATGACCGTTTCCCCAGGTTTGGGCTGCTGCATGATGACGTTACTTTGAGTTGATGTGGGTCCATGTGGTGGAATTATGATCCATGTTTTTGTACACTTCAGGTGTTTTTTGTTGTTACAATTAAGCTTTTTTTAAAACTTTATTATAATTTGTTCTTTCTTGTTTGATTATTAGCTCTGTCCCTATGAAAACTATTTTGAAGTTGTGATTTCCTGAGATTCTCCTGAGAGCTAGAAAGATTGTATTTCTCTGACCTGGCTGGCCTCTTTGAGAGGTATCTTTCTGCTCCATTTTTTTTTCCTGTAGGGTTTTCCTAAACATTAGCACTGAACTCTATTCCTTTCATATTTGCCCTAGTTTTTTGTGACTGAAAAGGGGTCAAGTTGGGAAGGAAGGATGCTAACTTTGAGAGAGCCCCCTCAGATGGCTGATTTTTCAAAGTGTTCTCGATGATGCAGTTATTCGCTGCATATGTGTATTAATTCCCTCATCATGTGAGATTTAATGAAGGGAAAATAAAACCTTTTGGTGAACTTTGAACCTCTCTCCATCTGAACCTGGTTGGGTTCTTTAACCATTTCATTGAACCATTTATCTCAGTGACACACCTCACGATCCCTGTTGTTAGGTAATCTGAGTAACGTGGCTACAGAAACAGGCCTGATAACTTGGTTATCCTCTAGCTTTCTTGAGTAATCTCTTCATAGCCTCTTCCCTGTTCCACTTTTACTTGAAATCGAGTCCTTCTTAGGATGCTATCGCAAGTTTGAGGTACGCAAATTTTTGAGAAGGATTAAAAGGATTATTTCTCCTTGGGTAGGTTTGAAGGAAAGGTTTTAAAAACGTTATGAAATTAACTTGTAGAAAAGGAGTCACCCTGTGTAGAAAACTTCTCGCTAAGAAACTGTTTTTTAATGAGTGCTACTAATTGAAAACTTAATGATGAGTTTCTCATTTTAATGAAGCTTGCAGTATGTTTCTGATGAGCCAAGCAGTATGTTTTTTGCCCAAAGAATGTTTAACTCATTTAATACTCGTAACATAGGCAATTGTTGGGGTGAGGGAATCTAGGGAATGTGTAAGTTCATAATTATGCTCCCAATCATGGATCCTATCTTGAAGTGCTCAGACAACCATAGAATAGCAACAGTTCCTTGAGTTTTTGTTTAAAAATCAAATATAATTTTTGTCCCATGGTTCCAGAAGAAAACTTTTTTGGGGGGGGGGGGAGAATTGTACAGTATTTTTGTAACTGAATTAGTAATAGTGATTAGAGTGGGCAGTTACACCTTAATGTGCAGCTGTCACAGCATCCCCATGGTCATGTGATCAAAATACAGGCACTTGGCAACTAGAAGGTATCTACGATTGTTAAGAGTCTTAGGGTCATGTGATCACCATTTGCGACTTTCCCCAGGAAGCTTCCAACAAGCAAAGTCAATGGGGAAAACCAGATTCACTTAACAACTGTGTGATTCACTTGACTGCAGTGATTTACTTAATGACATCAGCAAAACTGGTCAGCTAAATGACCACATAATTGCATCACTTAGCGATGGAAGTTCTGGCCCAGATTGTGATTGTAAGTTGAGAACTATCTAATGCCAAATCCAATCTAAACAGATTGCAACCATGAAAATAATAATAATAATAGCAAAAGGCAGCTTTACTTGGAACAGCTTACAACCTGCGACGATACCTTTAAAACCATAAAACAATAAAGTCTGCCTGTCCCAGGTGTAGGGAAAGGACTCGATAGGTGAGTAAAAATGCCAAATCCAGTCTAAACATCTGTTCAACCAATCATAATAAGTTTCCAATTTGACCAATTTTGTAACTGTGATACTACTGCTATTATGTTTATGTTTATTTTATTTATTAAACATGCTGTCCATTTTGCCTAAAGGTGACTCTAGACAGCTTATAATCAGTAAAAAAAACTTATATACAACATTAAAACAATAAATAGTAACACTAAATTTAAAATTCACAAAGATGGGAAGAAAGGGGACAAGATGTACATGGGGAGGAGATATTGTTTTAGTCCATTAACAATGTCCAGAATGACATGCCCCCATTGGGTCTGGGCTAGTTGGCAGAACAAAGTCTTCAGACTCTTTTGGAAGGTCAAAAGAGGAGGGAGTTACAGATCTCATCTCAAGGGGCATGATGTTTTGGGGTCTGGGAGCCATAGCAGAAAAGGATTTTCTCCTGTCCCGTTCCCACCCCCTGCCAGAATTACTTGACCAACAAAGTCCTCAGCATGTCCCTCCTGCCCGTGTGTGCATTGGGTGGGCCAATCCCATTGGGGTGAGATAGTTCCTTAGATAACTTGGACCCATACCATGAAGGGCTTTAAAGGTAAGAACCAACATTTTGAATTGGACTCGGAAGCAAAGTGGCAACCAGTGCAGCTCGCAGAACAGTGGTGTAACATGGGCTACCCAAGGGGCCCCAAGAACTGTCTGTGCAGCTACATACTGTGTCAGCTGTCGCTTCTGAATACTCTTCAAAGGTATGCCCATGTAGAGCGCGTTGCAATAGTCCCAAGTGTGAGATGACCAGAGCTTGAGTGATTTTTAATCTTTATTTACCTGCAAGAGTATCTATGCAAGGCAAGCTTCTACATAACTGACTCTAAAAATTCTGTATTTGCTATCTTAAAATAGGCTATAGGTTTTATTGGGATAGTTCTGGGACTTTTAGTGCACCCTTGAGCATTATGCATTTTGATCACTGCTGCCTTACTTGGTACAAAATTAACATCTGCACATACCTTTTTTCATTTAAGCCTACAGCTTTTATAAGTGATGAGAGATCAATAAAGAGTCAACAATGGAAATCACCCTAGCCTCTTTGGCTAGTACTGGGAGAAATTTAGTTGGCTGATGTTTCAACTGTATTAAGGTATTCTAAGTTACAAGTTTCTCCTATGATACTATTTTTATTAATCTGTTATGCCTTTTCTGGTTTTTCCTCTCTATTCTAGATTCACTAAGCTGAGGAGCTTAAACCTTTCCAACAATCATTTAGGAGATTTCCCTTTGGCGGTGTGCAGCATTCCAACCTTAACTGAGCTCAATGTGTCCTGCAATGCACTCAGAAGTATACCAGCAGCTGTTGGAGATATGAACAAGTAGGTCTATACCGAAGATGGTAAAAGCGGTTTGAATCTCAGGCATGGCAGTTTCCCTCAGTGGGTTGTCAAACTCTGTTTGGTTGTGGAGAAAATGATATGGCCTGTGCCTACAGAATGGTTAGTGGGTTCCTCCCATAAGGAGAACCACTCTACAGAGAATGTGAAAACTGATTGGGAGCTTAGTTGAAGAGCAGGAATACCTGGAATGGATCCTATTGAATGAGGGTGATCATCTTTCCTTCCAGCTCTGCAACCTGTCCCATCTCATAATAAGGCTGGAGTGGAGATCCTTGATCTAGACCAGGGGTGTTAAACTGGCGGCCTGCGGGCCAGATGCATCACATGCAGGCCACGCCCACCCTGGTTCCGCAAAGGCAAAAAACGTGATACATCACATGACATCACAACATCACATGACGCAATCGAGTTTGACACCCATGATCTAGACCTTCATCTTGAGCCTGATATTTAAAAGCAATCTAAATCATGACATAAATGATTGATTAATGATCTAAAGTTTTCACAAGTGATTTTTATTTTTATTTTCTTCCTCCTCATCAAAAGTTTACAGACCTTCTTGTTGGATGGGAACTTCCTTCAGAGCCTTCCAGCTGAGTTGGAAAGGATGCATCAGCTTAGTTATTTAGGCCTCTCTTTCAATGAATTCAGTGACATTCCTGAAGTCCTGGAGAAACTGACTGCCATGGACAAACTCTGCATGTCTGGAAATTGTATGGAGACACTAAGTTTGCCAATACTAAGGAAAATGCCACACATAAAACATATAGATCTAAGGTATGTATCATCTGAGAAAAAAGATATGTATCAATGTTAAATGACAATTTTAACAGATGGTATCAAGCCAAGATGGATTTATCTTTCGTAAAAAAAAATATTTTTAAGATACTAGTTGCGTTTACCATATACTTTGAAACATATGACTAAACTTTCCAGTCAGTGTATTCCTTGCCAATTACCTTGTTCGTTTCCTTGCTTTTTTTATTCATATGGTGGAGTTTTCAGCCGATTTTTGACACAATTCATCACTTTATGGCAAGATTATTGCTTGCTCTTATTAAATGGTCTGTACTTTCAGTTGAGAAATGTATTAAGCAGAAATATTTACTTTTCGAATTCAGTCTTACTGACTTACTCAGTTAGATATTAATTTTTCCTTTCCTTTGATGACAGATTTGTCATGATGAATTGGTTCTGTGGGAATTCTGATTATTAGCCAAAGCTTTAGACTGCCTTACCTTTTCTTTGACTTCCAAATAGGCTTAGAAATTCATTCTGACCTCTGACTAGGGACAATTGGGAAAGATTGTTGAAAACTTTGGAAAAGATGAGAAAAGAAAAGGCTAATGTAGCCCTTTGTTAAAATATTATTTCATATTATTGTTAAAATGTAATTATTATGCAGCTCCTTATTAGCTTTTAAATGTGTTTAGTGGAAATTTGTAGAGAGTCAGAAACTCAGAACTTTACAAGCTTTTCAGGATATGGATATGATAACAGACCAGGCAGTTCTCCCTTATCTATATTTGTGTAAGACCTCTTTCCTGTTATATTATTCTAATTTAATTTTGAGGGATTGGATACACACGCAGTGGCAGTTTTGAACTTGAAATAATTATATACATTGGAGTTATATTAATTTGCCCCAAATTTGTCAATAAGATTGGACTGCATCGTTTTATTTCCACAATTTTTGCTGAAGTGCTTCAATTTGTTTTTCTGTTTGCAGGAATAACCTGCTTCTTAAAGCACCATTAACTCCTTTTTACTAGTGGATATTGATTTCACAAAGAAGATCTGTGTTACATTTTAGAGGGGGGAAAAATAATGCAATATTTTTTTAATATGATACAATTATTTTCTTAGTTTTTTATAGTTTTCTTTTTATCCCAAAGCAGTGTTTTGATTAGGCAATTTAGTCATCCATCTCGTCTGTTTAGCCCTGAGAATTAAAATTCAGAGAAATTTCAGATGGCTTTCTGCAGATAATTTTTATTTATGTAAAAAGTCACAAGTTCTCTTTTCTTGTTTATTTTGGGTTCAGTATGAACTGGTTTGGTGCAAAATCTGTCCTCCTCTTTCAGCAATGAGCTTTGGATCACGATATTGTCACTATATACATACAGTCATGTGAAAAAGAAAGTACACCCTCTTTGAGTTCTATGGTTTTACTTATCAGGACATAGTAAAAATCATCTGGTGTTTAACAATTCTTAAAAGTAAGTAAATACAACCTCAGATGAACAATAACACATGACGTATTACACCATGTCATCATTTATTTTACAAAAAAAAAAAAGCCATGCTAAGGACCAGATGATTTTTACCATGTGCTAATACATAAAATTAGAGAACTCAAAGAGGGTGTACTTTCTTTTTCACATGACTGTATATTCACATAATGCTTTGCCAATGGTAGAAAACTTGAATACTTGAAGAGCCTCACGTTATTCATTCTCTTTACTCTCTTTGCCATTGTTTACTCCAAAGGAACTTATAATAATGTTTTAAATTCTATATATGTTGGCATTTTCTGATGAAATTCCTAAATTTGATGTGGGTCAGCATTTCTTTGTTGTGGATATGGATAATCCCTATTGAATCATAAAAACTTTGTTAATGTGTCTTCATCTGCCACTAATGTTTAACAGATATTAATTCCATACATTTTTGTATTGAGACAAGTTAGGAAGCCATCACTTTACTATAGTCTTTAAAATTGTTATGACCAAAAAATGATAAACACTAAAAATGCATTTGAGAGACTTGATAATTTGCCTTGGAACATTAAAGTGAGCAATGGATAATTAATTGGGGAGGGCATCTGACTTGGATGGTATTAAAAATAATTGGGTATTGAATACGAAATAAGAAGGCATTCTCACAAATCAGTGCAAACTTTTCAGAGAAATGCAAGTATAACTAGAAAAATTGAACTTGGTCTTTTTGGCCAAGGATACTTGGAACTGATAAATTAAAAGCCAAATTTTGTTTTCCAGCCTTCTAAAAAAAGGAGGCTAAATAACTGATCCCAGCTCTTTTTCCCCCCTCCCCATTTCTATCCCAGGTTAAATGTGATTAGAAGATTGATGGGAGATGAGAGTGACTTCCTACATCATGTGACCCAGCTCGATCTTCGGGATAATAAGCTAGGAGAGTTAGATGCAACCATCTTCAATAACATTGAAATACTGCACTGTGAAAGAAACCAGCTGGTAACCCTCAAAATCAGTGGATACTTACTTAAAGCTCTTTATGCCACTTCAAATGGTATGTTTACTTTGAAGGTAGTTCAAATAGGAAATGATATTCCTAGCCTTTTCTTCTTGCACTGGATTTATATGCAATATTAAGTTGTGGATGAATCCAGTCCTTAACCATCTGGCTTTACATAAAACATTTAGCAGCAGAATTTTGCAAGCTTGTAGAGTGGTGCTTACATGCTCTTTTAGAGTGTTGTAAAGTGGAAATCCTTGGGATTTAAATGCAAGTTTTAAATCTCCCACAGTGTCTCACAAATCTGTATATTCTTTGTGAGATAATATAAAGTGACCTGCCTAGAGAGCTATATCACTTTTATACAAGTAGTCCTTAACTTATGACCACAATAGGAACTGGAATTTTGGTCACTAAGTGATGTGGTTATTAATTATATTATCATGTACCAGACCCAATTTTACTTTCCCCATGTCATTAAGCAAATCACTGCTGACATTAAGTGAATCACATAGTTAAGTAAATTCCACTGTCATTAAGCAAATCCAGATTCCCCAATTGACTTTGCTTGTCGGAAATTAGCTGGGAAGGTCGCAAAATGATCACATGACCACAGATGCTACAAACGTTGTATATCTTAAGCTGGTTGCCAAGTTCCTAAATTGAGATCATGTGATTGCAGGGATGCTGCAGTGATCGTAACTTCAAGGACATGTTGTGAGTTTTCCAATTCCATTGTAACTTCAAGACATGTTAAAGAAATGATCATAAATCAAGGACTACCTATTCCATTGAATAATAATATTCTAATCTACAGATTAGGTTGGGTTAGGGTTAGGGGTTGAGAGGGCACATTATCAATTCTTTCTCATTAGAGTCCTTAATATTTCCCTATGTTCCATTTATATTGATATCACAGGTTCATGTTGCTAGACACTTTGTGGGATGTTTTCTCAGGTGTCCATTTCCACTTTCTTGTTCTCTTTTTCCACTTTTTGAAAGTAATCTATTTCTTTCACCAGACAGTTCAGCTTCTTTGAAAAGGGTTATGTAATGGTACTTGGAAAGGCTCTGGACAAACGGTGAGACTGCAGAGCTCCAACTGGATAAAAAGTGGGACAAGAGGTCCAGAAGAGACCCTCCCTAGTTTCTTAAGTTGTAAAGGAGGAGAATTGCACTTTTACTGGCAAAAAGCCTGTTAATGTAGCCTGACCATAAAATAGATTTAGCACATCTGTTTCCTACATTGCAGGATTCCTGCATTGAATACATGGAAGGAGAAGCGCTTCCATTGCTAGTAGCTAGTAAAGCAGCATCTAACTGCACAATACTTTTTTTCCATGGAGTTTAGCAACATGTTTCTCATGCTAGCAATATACTCTGATAAGGGGCCCATATCACTCAGCAGAAGCCAAGGAGAACTTCTAGATTTCTACACTTTGAGTTGATCTGAAATAGCCTCACTGTTTTATCTTCCTGTTAACAAAAGATTGATTCTCTGACTCCTTTTTCCCACGTATCCTTGTCCTTTCACGTTCGCCACTGATAGCCACTGTTTCATTGTTGACAGTTTATCACTGATATTTAAAATGATTAGGACCAAATCAGCAGCTGACGTGGCTTATGAGTACGGTGGCCATACTTCCTTGGGAAAAAATGAAGGATAAGCCTGAAAAAGGGGCAAATTTGAATGAGGTTCATAAAGATAAACATTTATAACTTTGCTTTACAAAGGAAAATTTAAAGCAAAATCAAGAAAAACATGATAAAACCCATATTCTAATCAAAATATCTAAAATCAGTGTATGTAAATTTATTTTAAAAAGACAATTCAGTTTCTATATTTTTCACATGAACGTGAAAGATTCTTCATTAAGTGGTATCATTTATATAGTAAATGCTAATGACTAAAATAAAGGATGAAAGTGAATTTTTGAGAAATGTAAAGGACAGCTTCATGAAATTCTTTATAATAAGAGGTTTATGGTCACTGTACTGATAAGTGACAGTGCTGAGAAGCTGTTTCAAAACAATGATATACGCATGTCTTTTGAATTTTCATTCTGCCTATCTGCAGTGCCCAACTCCACCCAATATATTTCTCTCTAATGACTACTATGAGAAGGTTTGCTTGTTCTTGCCTAACATTTGACCATTTATAGAAGCTTTTTAAAATTTAGCCAGAGGTTAAATTTAACCCAGATTAAATCTACTGAAGCTGATTTTCTACGTGAAGAGATTCTCTTTCCAACTTAGTTATACTAGACCAGCCATACCAACTATAGCATTGTGAAGTGATAAGACCATAATACAGTTTTTCTTACTGATCAGAGATATATCATAGAGCTCTTGGGGAGAAAGATATTTCATACACTCCCAAAACACACACTATGAATTACAGTTGTTAAAGCAAAACTATAGTTTACAAAATAAAGGATGAATACTTTTCCTTTACAACAGAGCCATATTTTATATAAGGTAAAGGCAAATAAGAAAATCCCATCTATTTCAGTAAAATGTCTTCAAATGTTAAAATGTTCTTTATTTTTTACTAGATTCATATTTGTTGTTTTTAACTGTTCAGTTGTTTCAGCTGTGATCCAGTGGACATTACAGGTAGTCCTCAACCTACGACCACAATTGAGCCCAAAATTTTTGTTGCTAAACGAGACATTTGTTAAGTGAATTTTACCCCATGTTACGACCTTTCTTGCCACAGTTAAGTGAATCACTGCAGTGGTTAAATTAGTAACATGGTTGTTAAGTGAATCTGGCTTTCCCATTGACTTTGCTTGTCAGAAGGTCGCAAAAGGGGATCACATGACCCTGGGACACTGCAACTGTCATAAATATGAGTCAGTTGCCAAGCGTCTGAATTTTGATCACATTACCATGGGGATGCTGCAAGGCCATGGTCATAAGTGTGAAAAACGGTCCTACGTTATTTTTTTCAGTGCTGTTGTAACTTTGAACGGTCGCTAAATGAACTGTTGTAAATTGAGGACTTACTTGTATTTTGTCCTCCATGCTATGATTTGTATTATTGTTTTAATAAACCTGGGAAACATGAGGTGGTCTACTTTTAGTAGCTTGAAATTAAATTTATCTTTGCAATGCAATATTTGTCTTTCTCTTCCAGAACTCGTTCACCTTGATGTGTATCCAGTTCCAAATTATCTAACTTATTTGGATGTTTCTAGGTAAGCATATCTTTGAAAGATACTGGTTTTAAATGTGGCATTAATGAAAACATGAGAAGAAACTGGAGCACTTGAAGACTAATAAAGTGATCTCTTTGACTGAAGAGATTGCGTGAATTCTCCTGGTGACCAATGTTCCCTCTAACATTGGAAATCGCTGCGCGGCAGTTAGAAACTGCCGCGCAGCGATTTCCTGTCAGGTGCATGGCCACGCAGCTTAGAGGGAACATTGCTGGTGACCCTGGAATATTTAGTCTAACTTATTTGGTCTGTCATATTTGTTTACTTAGAAGCAGAGATTGTCACAAATGTTTCTGTATAAACTGGAGGAGTGATTTTTAATACAACCTCAACACATTGAATCCCCCTTTTCTGCATTACACTTACTTCTGATTTGTTGAGCTGCTAAGCAAATGCCACAACTTTGAACCCAATATCCATATTACCTCATAAGTAATTAGATTTTCTTCTTACTGTTCAGAGTAGAAAGTATGTTAATAATATGGCCCTGAGAGTTAAAGGTTAAGAAGGAGAGCAGATATGATAGCAGATAATCTTCTCCACTTAGTCTAGCAAGCTTTCTTTCAGAACAGGTTTTGGGTATCTTGGTGGGGTGAAGTTGAAGGACCCATTGCCAGATATGAAGGTTTTAGCCTCCTGCTAAATCTTTTCAGGCCATAGGCATCAAAACAAACAAGCAAAGTAAATGCTTGAAGCAACGGGATTTTGCAAGTTGTGTAATTTCATATGAAACTGCCAATTTTTCTAAATTGTGTTGTATTTAATTCTGGGGTTTTACTGCTTTAATATAGGATATTACGAACCCTACCCTACTAATCTTTGGTGTAGTAGAGCTTATTGGGTGAAAGAAGAATCTCACTCCCCCATCTCCCATGTCTGATGATGTTGACTAAGGTAGTCCTTGCTTAATGTCCATTTGTTCAGTGACTGTTTGAAATTACGATGGCATTGAACAAAGGGACTTACGACCAGTCCTCAATAGTTCCTGCCTCCTGCAGTCACATGAACAAAATTTGGGCCCACTTTGGGGGCACCTGCCACCTTTTGGTCCTCTGCCTACCTGCTGCTGCCAGCTGCCTCCACTGCCTAGCCTTGCTTGCCACCATGCCTGCTACACGGCAAACCACGACTGCATTGGATGAGGCCTTCTTTACATTGCCGTCTTTCACACTGATGCCAATGGGGCCTCTCCAACGTCCCAGCCAGGGCCTTCTTTCATGAAATAAGGTCCCCGGTTAGAAGAGTCCTCCTTTTGTGCCAGTGCAGTGGCCTTCTTTCATGTGCCTGTCTTCCAAAACCTCATGAGAAGACCAGAGGTGGGATTCACATAATTTCCCTACCGGTTCGCCCAGCACCGAAAATGTGAGTGCGTGCGCGCGCTGACTTCGGTCACGCCTGCGCCTTCAGCGCATGCATGCGGCCTTCCGTGCATGCGCTTTGCTCGCACGCGCGGCTTGCACGCATGCACGTGGCTTGAAAACGTGGCTAAATAGGCCGGCATAGCGCCGGGGCGGGCCCACCTGCAGGTCTCTACTACCGATTTGCCCGAATTAGTCCGAACCAGCTGAATACCACCTCTGGAGAAGACCATACCACATTTGGACAAGGAGTGGTGCAGCCTCAGGAAGCAGGCATGGCATGGCCAGTAGCTGCCTCACGAAAGGCCAGGCCAGGTGCACCTCAGCAGTGGCAGCAAGAAGACAATGAAGGTCATCTTGGAGCAACAAGGTTGGCAAGGGCAGCCAGGCCAGCAGGCACAGGCGGTAAGGCTGTCAGAGGCAATGGAGTAGGTGGCTAAAAGGACAGTGAGGCGGGGAAGCTAGGAAGGTTAAGGTAGTTAAAGAGGAGGCAGTCCTATACCTTACCAAGGCTCAATGTTGGGAGGGACCAAAGCTGGAAGTGGCTTGGATTGGGGTGGATCATCAGCTAAGGCAATTTGTTTAATGATGGCAACCACGACCGCCAGAATTGATGTTGGTAAACAACGTGGTCATGTGACATCAAGTTTTACAAGCACATTACTTAGCAATGGAAATTCCAGTACCGATTCCCATTGTAACCCAAGTACTATCTGTAATAGAGATGTCAACATGTTATATATATGCAGCTGCTGCCATGACTTACAAGAAAATGATCTTGGGACATTTCTAAGCCCACATTATGTTCCTGCAGCTTGCTACTACTTCCTAAACGTCAGTGAATGCTGTATGCCTCTATCTGTTTCCAGAGAGACTGAAGCAAGAGAGACCGAGTGGGAATAATAAGATTTTTTTTTAAAATATCTGTTGAATGAAAAAATGTGCATGCGTACATACTGCACACAATGTTTTATCCATTAGGGTGGCTTTGAAATGTTCCATTTTATATATCTCTTCGCTAAAGATGCCTCCTTCATATAAATTGGCACCAGGGATTATTTTTGTGGTTTAACACATAATATTATGTGGTGGGGTTGGTTGATTAAAGATTTTAAGGGTTATTCCGCATGCTTCATGGTAATCTGTGTGTGCCATTCTATAAGCATTCCACATGTAGCTGCAGTCAATCCCAGCTGCTTAAGTGCTGTGTGCTGCAGCTGACAGGGCAGCTAATATTTTTGTACATTTTAAGCCACATGTGATGTAATATGTAAACATTCCTTAATAATATTGTCATCATTTTTTTTCTCATTTGTCTCCCTTTTGTGCAGAAATCACTTGGAGAGCCTTCCAGAATGGGTTTGTGATAGCCGAAAGTTAGAAGTACTGGATCTGGGCCACAATCACATACGTGAACTTCCCGCTAGGTGAGTCCTACCTTTAAAACAACCAGAAACAGGATGCAAACTAGCAAATTGTTTGCATTGAATCAGTTTCTAGCTTGCTTAGTGAGAATTGTGTTCCCTGTGGTTTTGTCTTTTTCTTCTGTTTAATGTTTTCTTCATGGAGTGTCATTGAGCCAGAACACTTTTCTTTATGCAGATATAAACAAAGCAATCTCTCAGATTTCCAGGCAGAAGTTCTAAAGAAGGTCATGCATCTTTCCCCAACCTTACAGTGTCATCTTTTAGATATGATGCTTGTGCAGTCTGGCATAAAATATACTTTTTGATTTCAGGATATTATTGAAAGTTCAATATAATTTCCTAAGAAAATATGGGTGACCATTTATCCTCTTAGAAAAATATCCGGAGGATATTTGCATTTGAAAAATTTCTACTGCACAGGTAGTCCTCGACTTATGACTAGTTGCTTAGTGACTTTTTAAAGTTACGATGGACCCTTCAGAAGATACTTACAACCTGGTTCTAAAGTTCTCATGGCCACCTCCTCCTCCTCCGGTTACATTGCCACATGTTGGGTGCTCAGCAGTTGGCCCACATTTACAGCTGCTTACAGCATCCCGCAGTAACATGACCACAATTTATGACATTTTTGCCAAAAACATGCGTTTACTCCCAGTTTTCAGCAAAAGTGCCCCTTAATGACCATGACATTCAGTTAAAGACTGCAGATTTGCTTAATAGTTGCCCCAAAAACGGTTGTAAAATTGAGTCAGTCGCGTGGGTGACCTGCTTTACAATCATCACGGTAAGGGTCCATCACAGTCCTAAGTCAAGGATTACCTGTGTGGAAAAGTACAGGTAGTCCTCAACATACGACCACAATTGAGCCCAAAATTTATGTTGTTAAGTTAAACATTTGTTAAGTCAGTTTTGCCCCATTTTTATGACCTTTCTTGCCACAGTTGTTAAGTGAATTACTGCACTTGGTAAGTTAGTAACCCGGTTGTTAAGTGAATCTGGCTTCCCCATTGACTTTGCTTGTCAGGAGGTTGCAAAAGGGGATCAGATGACCTTGGGACACAGCAACGGTCATAAGTATGAACCAGTTGCCAAGCATCTGAATTTTGATCACATGATCATGGGAATGCTTCAAAGGTTGTAACTGTGAAAAACAGTCATGTCACTTTTTTCAGCGCTGTTGTAATTTTGAACGGTCACTAAATGAATTGTTGTAAGTCGAGGATTTCCTGTATATTGATTCCTCCCCTTTATTTTTAATTAATAGATTTATTCTCACTGCAACTGGTTTGGCTACTTCTAGACCCCATCTCATAATCAGAATGTTGTTGAAGTTTTTCTCAGCTTCTCTGAAATAGATTTGCTTTAATTAGAGCTGTAAGTTTTACTGCTATTTGTATGTTTTAAGGTTATTTTGCAATATCAGCTTGCGAAAATTACTTGCTGGACACAATCAGTTGGCAAGGCTACCAGAGAGGATTGAACGAACTCATGTGGAAGTCCTGGATGTGCAACACAACCAACTTGTGGAGCTGCCATCTAATCTGCTGCTAAAAGCTGACAGGTAATCCAAAAATCCACCAAGAGAATAGAACAGTATAAACGTAATTTCCAAGTTGTGTAACTTCTACTGTTAATTGAAATGTGGTTTTTATTTTAATTAAAATAACTCAAGTAAATAACATCAGGCAATGCACTCTTAATCCTCCAAACGTTTATTTATGGAGAGTGAAATAGCAAAATTTACCATCCCTTAAAGGTATTTTTAATAATATCTTTATTAAATTTCAACATCTACATTAAAATACAAAGTAACATGAAAGAAAAAGCACATTAAAAGTCCCAAAGAAAATACATCTACCAAATATAACAAAAGTGACCTCCAACTTTCTTTTATACAGAGCTATTAACAATACAATCAACTATCTTTAAGTTTAAAGAAGTAATGCCAATCTATACAATATATTAAAATACTAATAGTTAACTTAGTAAAAGCTAGTATTCATAAAATATTCTTCTCTTAAATTTATCTAAAAATAGCAAGTTATCAAATATAAATAGTCTTATATTTAGAACACTATAACATTTCTGGAGTCAGATGCAATCTAGTTTTCAAATCTCAAAGTAAAAACTGATTCCTTAAAGGTGTTGCTCTCTCATGTGACTATACAAGTCACTGTTTGTGTTTTGTGACCGAGTGGCAGTAAGCACAGAACACCTTCTCTCTACAAGCGACAGTGGATAGTCAGTTTTATCAAAAATAAGTAAGTTCCCCAATTAAGGAAGCCTCTTTGCGTTGGCTCATTCAGTGAAGGTTAGCTCTTTATTATTCTGAATTTTTCCTTTTGCAGAGTCAGGATAAATCAACTTCTCCTTCAGTGTATACATTTATTTTATAGGAATTTTTAGGCATTACTGCCTAAAGTAATTTCATTTCTTGAAAATGATCAAGAAGGATGTGTGTTTTTGTATTATTGCTATTGTTGTTGTTGTTATTATTTTATAGTTTTCTTATGTATGATGTACACTGAAGATGGCATTTAATTTCGTTGTACGAGGTGCAATAACAATAAAGTAAACGTAACTTATCAGATGCATGCCAGGCCTTCATGCTTATCTATACAGAGCAGTGGTGAAATCCAATTTTTTTTACTACCGGTTCTGTGGGTATGGCTTGGTGGGCATGGTGTGGCTTGGTGGGCGTGGCAGGGGAAGGATATTGCAAAATCTCCATTCCCACCCCACTCTGGGGCCAGCCAGAGGTGGTATTTGCCGGTTCGCCAAACTACTCAAAGTTTCCGCTACCGGTTTTCCAGAACCTGTCAGAACCTGCTGGCTTTCACCCCTGATACAGAGTAACAGAGTTGGAAGGGACTTTGGAGATCTTCTAGTCCAATCCCCTGCCCAAGCAGAAAACCCTATAGAATTCCAGACAAATGGCTGTCAAATCTCTTCTTAAAAACCTCCAGAGTTGGAGCACCCACAACTTCTGAAGGCAAGCCATTCCATTGATTAATTGTTCTCTCTGTCAGAAAATGTCTTCTTAATTCTAGGTTGGATCTCTCTGTGATAAGTTTCCATCCATTACTTCTTGTTTTGCCCTCAGGTACTTTTGGATACTCTATATTTGGAAATTTCAGGAATTATAAAATGGTCAATTAATCCATAGACTGATTTGTTTTTTAATTGTAGCCTCCAGCTCTAAAATTATGGAATCGAAGAAATTGAACTTTTAATTTGATGTTCAATTTGTATCAGCTTTTGAGCTTCCTGTTGAAATAATAAATGTTCTATCCTGTTAGTTCAACTTAAAATTGATCTTTCTGCAGTTAAAGATTTCAAGTGGAAGAAACACCAGCTTTTTATTCTAAAGCACATTCTTTCAAATTTTTCACAACATTTTCAAGGAGGACTGAAGTTAACTGAAATATATTTTTCATGCATCTTAGGGATTTATGCTTGAGATGTTATGATTGTGAGTTATAGGTACAGGTGTTCTGAAGACTAGGATTACTCATAGGGTTGACTTCATTTTTGGTTATTTCTTGAACAGCATCATTAGTGCCTATGTGGGAATATGCCATCTATTCCTTGGGCCATTTATTTGTAGAGCAGATGGCTAAAATCTAGATGATAAATTAAATTCTTTTGTTTCACAGCCTATTTGTTCTGTGGCTGGAAGAGAGGATGTAGGAGAAGAGAAGACTAATATTTATGGCTTCTAAATGACTTTGCAGCCTGTCACAGTACAGACAGCACTCAAGGTGGTTTAAAATACAGTATTGTCCTTTGACCGTGCAAATTTCCTAAAATTTCAGTACTTTCCAGGGTCTATTCCATTGTAATCTGTGGTAATTATTGTTAAGATTCCTTGTCTTTTTTTTTTTTTTAGTTTTTGCATTCAGGATCTAAAAGAAAATATACATAAAATATATATTTTCAAACTCTACACATTTAAAATAAAAGCATATTATAGTCTCCATTACCATCATCCTGAAATGATCATGCTCAGCAAATCATCTTTGTGTTAATATTAATTGTTAATATTAGTAATTCTCATTCAGTTCTCACTGAATGGACAAATACGCAGTCAGCATGCTTTCATTCAGTGAAGTGAAATGTTTTTTACACATTTAGCAAAAATCTCCATGTTAGGGTGACGGAAATATCTCACCAGGGATCTATAGGTAATCAGCCTGCTTATCTGAAGCAGATGGTGTCCTGAAAATAGAGGATTTCTCAACTAGTAGACAATTAGAAATGTATCTCATTTTCTTCACAATTTATTATTGCAACAGTTTTCTCTTAAGAAACAAAGACCAGATTATTTCCATTCCTCTACTTAAGTCCAGTGATCAGATACTGAAAATCCTCATTTGGTGGCTAGACTATTTAATTATTAAGTCTAAATATCGTTCCGGTGTTTTCAGTTTTGGACGAGTACGTCAGCGTTTTCCCATGTTTAAAGTCTTTATTAAGTCTTCTATGAATGTTCATTGCCATGTATTTTGAGGACGTCTTGGTTTCATCTCATTGCCATCTTGGGAATTTGATGCTATCTAGTATGGGAGGATCTAATGCTAAGCAACAAATATTGTTAGTGGAGGCATTTGATCTTGTGTACTATGCAGTTTATTCATTGATGCCAGTTAATAAAAACCATTTTCAAATATGGAATGATATTCCCTCCAAGATCTGTTTTCTTCCATTCTTTTGACTTTGCACAATAGTTAAAAACCAGGCTGTTCTCCCAGGCCTTGGATCAGAATGGCTGTTGAGCTCTTTGGGGTTCCGGGGGGGGTGGTGGGATTCTCTCTTCCTGTCAGCTCTATTCCTTTTCTTTGACATATGTTGTTTTCTTTTAATTTTTTTAATTGTAAGTCATTGAAAGTCACTGTTGACTCAGATGACCTCAAAACCGAATTAAGAAAAGCATGAAGTAAAGAAAAAATTAATATAAGCAGTTTATTTCTCACTTTTTAATATTTATTGCCATTTTAGATCTAAAGACAGAGGCAGGTTCTTGTTTTAATCTTATTTGGGGTTTGTTGTACTATAGGAGGTGTTCAAAGAACAGCATCCTGGTTTTTTGTCCATTTGTGAATGGAAATTAGCATTTTCATTTGCTAGATAGAAGGATTAAATCAAGGAACTTCCCTCTATCACTTTTCCTCATACCTTTCAGCCTCTTTCCTTCTTCCAAAATGCTTTTGTTAAGTAATGAATAGTCACAGTGATTAAACAGTATTTTTCAAAAAAGACTTCCTTGAGATGTGCAGGGCGCCTTGAGGTCCTCGGAATATTATTATTATCTTTCATGGAAAGGCTTTTACACATAAACACACATACACAAGAAAATATGGCTATTCAGTCATGTGTCCACATAGGGTGAATGTCGGGGTAGGATTGAATTTAATAGGACATTTGCTCACTATTTGGAGCATGCATCTGGGTAATCTATGTAAAGTAACTCATCTTAATAATGTCTTCTTTTTCTCCAGTGGCAAATAAAAAAATTCTGTAAATATTTTTCAATTATAGCCAAACTATTTCCAGGGTTAGTTGTTCCAAGACTACTTTTCTAAATTATTTGCCTCCAAGTCTGTGTACTCTCTTTTTTCATATCACATTCCTTTAAAAAAATTCATTATATTATGAATTATTATTTAAGGCAATCTCCATGCCTGTAATAGTCACAATTCTTGGTCTCTTGGTAGATTAAAAATTCTGAATATATACTGTAACCAAGAACATAAGTTGCTATCAAAAGATATCAATGAGCTTACATCATGCTAACAATTCTGTTGATTCAGCCCAAAAGATGACAGCTATGGAAAAGGTGAAGTCATATAACTTAAAGTTCCAACTCCTGAGTTATATCTCCAGCAGCACAATTATTGAAACCAGGCTTTATCTAAGGTGTCCATTATACACAAAACCATTTTTGTTGTTGCATCTCTCTTGTTTTTAGATAATAGGAAATTAATTACATATTATTTTAAAGGGGCCTTCCATTGTTTTTGAGGAGGAAGGTTCATGCTAATTATTGTATAGATCCTGCAAATAACTAATGCCAATTTAATAATCTGTCTCCAAACAATTATTGAAAAGGTTTTTTTAAAGAACTGTTTTAGAACTGAATTGATCCAATTCTAAACAGCCCAATTTACCTAATCTTCCCCCAAACACTTCGATGCTAAACAGGTATTATTCCATAAATATCCATAAATATGGGCTTAAGTGATAATTCTCAAATTGGCCCAGTAAGAAACTCGGTTCTGAAGTTTATCTAGTCAGTAGATTTAATCTAGTCAGAACCTAAAGCTAGAATTAATCTCCAGAAATAAACCTGAAGAAGTAGAAAGTTAAATCCACTTTCCTCAACATATATTTGCAATCTGCACAGTGAAAATGAAATTTGCAAAATGAAAATCTCCTCAGCATGACTTTGACAAAGTTCCCCCCCCCCCCACAATATCCTGTTTAAAGTAATGTGATAAAATAAACACAGGTAATTTTCTCAAAATGTAAATTGACTTTGGAGTTATAATACTCTGTAATATACTGTCAATTTACCCCCAAATACTCTATAATTTACCCTCAAATAGTCACATTAATTCTAGACCATCTGTTACTCTAGATTAGGGGTGTCAAACTCGCGGCGCCCCATTGTCGTCATGTGACGTATCACGACTTTTTCCCCCTTCGTTAAACCGGGAGTAGGCGTGGCCAGCACGTGACGCATCTCGCCCACGGGCCACGAGTTTGACACCCCTGCTCTAGATCTTTTGTTTACATCATAATGAAGTAAATTCAAATTTACCATCAGAAAAAAAGCTTGGTGGTTATACTAGTCTCTTGATTGTGTTGTTGGATGTTTTTATGGGTTTTCTAGCTGCTGTATGGGGTATCTGTCTGTCTACCTATTTAATTTATTTGCCACCCATCTCGCAGTTCAAGGCAACTCTGAGTGACTTTTTTTTTTTGTATAGGTTTTTTACTTATTTTCATATTCGGTGTTGCCCAAAATAATGTCCCTGAAATGGATGATCACATAAATTGGCTAAAATAAAGAAGTAAAATATAATTTAATGCTTTACGATGTTATTACGATAACAAGATTCCTAAACTATTTTTTTAAAGAAACTAGATTATTCCTAATCTGATCTATCTTCAAAATATATAATACTTTCATATTTAGTTAAATATTACCTTTTGACCCCTTACTGTAATTCTGTTAAAGTTTTGAAAAGTTTAAATTATGCCTGCAAGTTAATAGAAGTTTTAATCTGTGGTTTACTGGCGCTTTACAGGCCCCATGGATAGATTTTAAAGATTTTAAATTTGAATGAGAAAAACTACAACTTTAATTTTACATATATTACTGTATTACATTTTTGTTATTTTTTTAAACACTTTGATAACTATATTAGAAGACAAACAGCATCTATAGGTTTCCACAGATTCTTAAAGGGGTCCATGGTTCCAAAGAGTACAAGAACTTCATTTGCATATTCTGAGTTACACATGAGTTTAATTGAGAACAGGGCAATAGCCTGTTTGAGGTTGTAGTTAAGAGCGCTAGACTGGAAGCCAGGAGATCCCGAGTTCTAGTCCCATATTAGGCATGAAGCTGGCTGGGTGGCCTTAGACCAGTCACTCTCTTAGCCCTGGGAAGCCCTAGGAAGAAGACAGTGGCCAACTACTTCCAAAATCTTGCCAATAAAGCTGCAGGGATTAATCCAAGGAGTTGCCAAGAGTCAAAATTGAGTTTCCCCCCCCCCAACAGAATATTAATAATAAGATATGCAATGATCCTTTGCAATTTAAGAGTTAAATAAAGGATACAGACACATAAAAAATATAACACTTCAGGGAAAGCCAAATTGTCAAAACCTTCCTCAGAAACTTTCAGGAAACCATATCAAAGGCTTAACACCCATAGATATTGTAGCTGTTGGCTCTTGCCTCTTTTTAATTACAGCAAGAGTGTTGATTAAAAATCTTCTATCATTAAAAGCTTGATAACCTGAATAAATCCAGTCTGAGCTTGTACATTTTGAACATATGATGCTGCACTAGAGTTTGACTAGAATTGTCCGTTCTGATTTTAAAATGCAATTGATATTGTTCTCATTAAACATTTCCTACTGAACTTTCCTAAATGCAAGAGATTTAAGCTGGCTCTATAATATAACTTCTGCTTTTCTAGCATTATATTGTTATTATTATATTCTACATTCTTTCAAGATAATGATGGGAATCAGTAGTGGAGCTTCTTCAGCGACTACGCCAGGACAAGGCATTTAATTGGACTTTGGCTGGTTTATGACAGACTAATTTTAAACTATAGTGAAGCTGTCTTAACTAAAATTAGCAAGAGTTAGTGTCAACTAAAATTCAACGTCTAGACCAGTGGTTCCCAAACTTTTGCAGTCCACCGCCCCCTTGGTGCTACAAACTCATCCTCACTGCCCCCACCCCTTCAGGTGGGCGTGGCTTGGTGGTCAGGTGACCGGGTGGGCGTGGCCAACTTGTAAAATGTGGTGAAACTCACTTAACAACGCTCTTGCTTAGCAACCAAAATTTTGGGCTCAATTGTGGTCATAAGTCTTTCTTTCTTTTTCTTTCTGTCTTCCTACCTACCTACCTACCATCTTTCTTTCTTTCTTTTTCTTTCTTTCTGTCTTCCTTCCTTCCTACCATCTTTCTTTCTTTCTTTCTTCTTTCCTTCCTTCCTCCTTTCCTTATTTTCCTTCTCTCTTCTTTCTTGTCCTCCTTTTACTTTTTCTTTTTTTTTTTCTTTCTTTCTTTCTGTCTCTCTCTCTTTCTTCTGCAGTAGAAAGCAACCTCCCCCAAGGCAAATATCTTGTGACAGCAGCTATGAGATGCTCCTAAAATTCCTAATTACTCGCCAACTCCCAAGACGGGGGATTCCTGACATAGAATTTATGGCTTATAAAACAGTTCCCGGGAAGTGGCGGCGGGCGGAGCTGGGCAGGGCGGAGCCGCCGGTGCAGCAGCACCTGGCGAGGAAGGCCGGGTGGGGAGGCACGGCCGATTGTCTCGTTCACGGCCGATTGTCTCGTTCCAAACACTTTTAATCAAGGGGAAAATATAAGTAGTCTGTTCTTATTCATCCATATCATGCTATATTATAAATTAAGATAGTATATCTACCCTGCCATTTGTGGCAATTGCATTGATTGACTGGGAATATGCCTCTGAAACCATAGTTGGTGGAAAACAGGTGCCAAGCAGCAAATGCTTAATTCTGTTTTCTTCCTTTGCTTTCTTCCTGATTAATATTACCTATTGTTTCCCAAGCCACTTTTATTCCAATAGTACGTTTGGGTGGGTCACACTTGCAACTGAAACCTGAGATTTGGATGGCCCCAACCTTGTAGGCCTTCCGTAAGACCTGGATGTTCTCCAGGCAGCAGGGTGGCTCCATTGTTATGATTCGAAATGGAATTGATGGTGGGTTGGATTCAGTTACATTATGTTTTCTTTTGTGTTCTTTTTATCTTGTTAGCCTGATTCTTGGTTTTTAAATTCTATGTTTAGCTGACCAAGTTCATAATATATGATTTGGCATCCATTAAATTTATTACAACAAACAATTTTCCCAGTGCGGCTGGGAAAGGAGAATGGGCAGGAGAAAAGGGATTAAGGTATCTCTCACTGCCGTTCCGTTTTAAATTGGATCCCAATCCACTCCTCAGTTCTCTCCAAATAATCAATGGGTTACAAAAGCTATGCCATTTCTTTTGTCTACCAAGGTGTCTACTGCTGAAGATATTTCTCTGAATAGAGCCAAATGCTTCCTGATTTAAAATAAATAAAATTGCTACTTTCAAAAACACATCACTCTCACTATACTGTATTTTTCTATGTAAGTTTTTAAAGACTAAACATAAACATCTTTAGATAACCTTCCATGTGTGTGTGGAAGCTAATATAAAAATAAAATTAATTCACTTCAAGTCTATATTAGTAATGTTATTGTTCCCTGCTTTTAAAACTTTTAGAAGAATTTGTTATTCTTCTTATACTTCCGATTGCGCTACGGCAGCTGAGAATTTTGGAAATTAAACAAAGCAAAGCACTACTGAGGATCTTAGAAACTGAGCAGAACTGGCTGTTTACACTTTTTTTTTCTTAGTAACATTATTTGTGAAACCATATATTACCTATTTCCTTAGTTTCTTATGACTATAATAACTTTGTTGTTTATTATTTTTGTTGATTGCTTTTATTTAATATTTTATTATGATTTATATTGTTTGCTTATTTAGTATCCTGTGACTATCACTGAGTGTTGTGTCTTACGATTTATGATTATTGTATTTTGTATTTTATGATTATGATCATGATTTATCACATGTTGCTATGTACAATGAGAGCTTATGCACTGGAGACAAATTCCTTGTATGTCCTGTGACACTTGGCCAATAAGGAATTCTATTCTATTCTATTCTATTCTATTCTATTCTGTTCTGTTCTGTTCTGTTCTGTTCTGTTCTTGTTCTTGTTCTTGTTCCTGTACCTGTACCTGTACCTGTACCTGTACCTGTTTTTGTTTATCAGTCCTCAAACAGATGAATAATTCACATCAATGTGTATCAATCAGTCACTTCAAAGAAAATGAAAATACTTAACCAGAGAACTCTATTAAAATAGTGGTAAACAAAGCAAAATAGAAATGTTTTGACTGCCCTGTTATACCCCCAGGATCAATTGGATCTATAGAGGAGGCCCTTGTCTCATATTTCTGTCAATTTAAACTCTCTTTTGATAGTAAGGCTACCTCTGATGAAGGTAGGAAAAAAGTTGAGCAATGTTAAACAAATTTCCAGGAATAGTACTACTAAATCATTAAAAATGTCATTGAAAATGTATACCTAAAGTTATCTCTAATAATTGCTTTTGCAGCTTAAGGTACTTGAATGCTTCTGCCAACAAACTGGAAATGTTACCTCCAGCCACTCTTTCAGAGGAGACCCATAGTATTTTACAAGAACTGTATTTGACCAACAATCACCTCACAGATAAAAGTGTCCCCTTGTTAACCGGTCATCCTCACCTGAAGATACTACATATGGCTTACAATCGCTTGCAAAGCTTTCCCGCAAGGTAAAAAAGCATGGTAGTAGCTGATTCTCTTCTTAATCAAATACATTTTGAGCTATTTATATGGTTATTTAAAGGTTGTTAGATATTTCATTAAATGGTAGCTTCTTTTTGAGTAAAAATGGTACTGACCAGAGGTGGGTTCGGACCGGTTCGCCCAAACCGGTAGCGACCTGCTGGTGACATCACGATGACGTCTCGGTGCCAGTCCGTGGATGCCGCCATCTTTTTTTTTTTTTGAATTTTCATCCATCTTTGGATGACATGCTAAACAAACCATGGATGAGGATAGCCATCACTTATAAACCATGTGCAATTATATGAAGAAGCATAACTTAAAGAGTTCTGATGGATTATAACTTACCTTGTATTGAAAATGTCTTGCAGTGTATTTCAAGAAGATCAGACTGAATTCAAATATTTGTGTATTCATTGGCAGAAATAACTGTAGTTTGGATATGTAGGCTGAACTCAGTTTAAGTTTCTAGTAAAATTAGTATGCATTTAAAAAAGATTTTGTCACAGGAAATAATCTATATTTATATATTTGTAAAACATGTCTTTGAAAATTGAACACAGTTTCAGGGTTTATTTGGAGGAAATTTGTCTCTGATCTTTGTCAGGAAGCCCTAATTGTCAATTAGAGAAGGAAATGTAATCTTCCAGATTTAAGTTTAAATCACAAGGCATGTCTTTTGTTTAGGGTCAACGAATGTCAGGTTTTGTCTGTTGGAAACTTTGTTTCATGGGCTACCTTGGAATCAGCATATCCGGCATGTCTTAAAAATTGAATGGCTTTGGAATCCAATTATTTTAGAAGACTAATGATAAGAAAAGTAACCAGAGGACCAAGGTTATAATTGTAAAAAAGTTAATATCACAGGGATGGGGAAACCCTCATTCTCCATCTGTTATATAGTGAAGAATTTCTCTACTTAAATTTTTTAAAATATGTGTTTTCAGGCGTCTCACATGGAAGACTATTTGATATATTATCTGCGTATATAGTTGTACATGTTTGCTCTTCCATGTTTTTCCACTTCCACTTCTTAAAATATTAATATCTGAAACATCCCAAAACGTGATATGAAAATACGCATTAAATTAATTGAATTGTCTAATAATAAATATCCATACAAATGGCCATTTTTTCTTTTTTCAGTTTTGCAAAAAAAAACCTGAATATTTTAACATTTTAAAATATCATAAAGGCAGTAGAGCAGACATTCTCTGTTGTTCAAAAGGGCTATATTAGAACCAGTATGCAGAATTTGCAGAGAAACAGAAGGTGATCAAAATCAGGAAAAAGTAATATTGAAGGGAACAGATTGGAAACATTTACAAGAATACTGTACTAAACTGGTATCCTGGTACATTCCTTTACTGAAACCAGTTCTGACTAACTTTCTAAGTTCCTTCCAGTTTTAGGAACGCTAGAACCTCTGGCTAGAAATCATGAACCTTAAGATCATTATTACTCTCATTTTGTTATGAGTGAGTGTAATTTTTCCAAAGAAGCATTTAAGAAAGAAAGAGAGATCAACAAATGAGCCCTTCCTTATCTGCAGGGCTATTACTAACTATCAAGAAATTTGCTATTTTCTACAATGGACATATCAATTGTCACATGCTTCAGGATACAGGTAGTCCTCTACTTACGACCACAATCGAGCCTAAAATTTAGGTTTCTAAGTGAAACATTTGTTAAATGAGCTTTCCCCTATTTTATGACCTTTCTTGCCACAGTTCTTAAGTGAATCACTGCAGTTGTTAAGTTAGTAACTTGGTCATTAAGTGAATCTGGCTTCCCCATTGACTTTGCTTATCAGAAGATCGCAATGGTGACCCCGGGAAACAGCAACCGTCATAAATATGAGTCAGTTGCCAAGCATCTGAATTTTGATCATGTGACCACGGGGATGCTGCCACGGTTGTAAGTGTGAAAAACAGACCTAAGTCACTTTTTTCAGTGCCGTTGTAACTTTGAACCGTCAGTAAATGGACGGTTGTAAGTTGAGAACTACCTGTACTTTGGCCTTTAAAGTCATTATTCTAAGGGAATACTTTGGTTTTTATGCTCAAAATCTTTCTCTTTCCTTTTTGTGTAGTAAAATGGCCAAACTTGAAGAGTTGGAAGAAATCGACGTTAGTGGCAATAAGCTGAAATCCATTCCAACAACGATCATGAATTGTCGCCGCATGCATACTGTGATTGCACACTCCAACTGCATCGAAGTCTTTCCAGAAGTCATGCAACTTGGCGAGATCAAGGTAGGGGTTTCATAAGAATTTACTCCTGAAGCTCCTACTTGCTTGGAGGTAATCATCCATTGTGAAGATAGAGCATTTTTTAAAAACATATCTCTAATTAGGATAGGATTTTTCATGGATTTCTCATGTGTATTTAAATAGCAATAGCACTGAGACTTATATATCGCTTTACAGTGCTTTACAGCCCTCTCTAAGCGGTTTACAGAGTCAGCATATTGCCCCCAACAATCTGGGTCCTCATTTTACCCACCTCGGAAGGATGGAAGGCTGAGTCAACCTTGAGCCTGGTATGATGAAGTTATAGTACATTCTGTCCATGTTCTATAGAAAACCCCATGTTCTCCATTCGAAGAGAAAGATGGTTTCTGGAAGAGTTCAGAGCACTAATAGATATTTGAAATATTGGTATTGTAACTGGAGCAGTGTGACAGAGAGAAGGAGAGGGAGACAACAACATATATATTGAAAGTTTTTGTAAAGTGCTATCTTATATCAACACTTTAGGTAGCAATACAATTGTTCCATCTTCCTCAAGATGTCAAGGCAACCTTTTGCTCTAAATTGGCCATGTGAGATTGCATTACTTGTTTGATACATTTCTATAACCAAATCATACACCTTTGGGGTTGAAAAAAAAAGGCTTCTGTACATCACACTCTGTGCCATCCCAAGATTAAAAAAAAAAAAAAACTTTGCTAGGTTGACAGTGGTATTCATGCTATCATCTTTCCAACTTGTGTTTCAAGTGCTCTGCTTTTCCAAATTTTTCTGGAAAACAATTGCCCTGTTACCCTGAACATAAATTAAAATTCAGTGAAATTCTCTGTTGTGAAAAACAAGTAATTTTAAAACAAGTAATTTTAAAACTAATAATAATTACTATGATTTAGCCCTGTCTTCTTTCCTTTCTACCTATCACTGTACTCCCAATATTAGACCCAACTGGATATTTTAATGTCTTCGGCAGTATTCCAGTTCATTGGCATTCATTATCTGCTCTTTTGTGACATCTTAAAATTTTGTTTGGTTTTCAGTGCAGCCTACATTTTGAAATTGATTTTAAATGCACCTTTAAATTCACAACATAGCTCTGTATTAAAGGCTGGTGGTGAATAACAGCTCTGTCAGAATTATGACAGTTCCTTTCCGCAATTGGCTTCTAATCTATGTATTTATAAAATTACTTTTAATTAAAACTCACTTAACACTGATGTGCTCCATTAGCTTAAGGATAATAATTACCCTCTTAACGCAGACAGCAGACAAATCACTATTCATTCTGCA
The DNA here is from genome assembly GCA_003457575.1 of Thermophis baileyi. Taxonomy (NCBI): domain Eukaryota; kingdom Metazoa; phylum Chordata; class Lepidosauria; order Squamata; family Dipsadidae; genus Thermophis; species Thermophis baileyi. Next base: position 2,028,530 of record QLTV01000804.1, read on the forward strand.
ACAAACATGGAGGTTATTTAATGAAGCATAAAGTTTAGAAAAGTTACAGAATTAAATTAGGCTCACCCAGAGTCATTAAATAGTGTGCAACCTTTCAGGATTTTCAGAAATCAGACAGAGTAGAAAGGGGGGAAAAATACAGCTGTTAACCAGTCATGTACATTAGTTAGAATATCAGCTGCTCTCTGCTTTATTTTTAACATTTCATGACGGCATGTTAGATTAAAGGAGGACTATTTCAAGGAATGTTTATATTAAATAATCATATCTTGTGTTTCATTGAGGCCATTGTAGAATTTGCTCAATTAAGGGTGGTGGAGGAGGAGGTTGGCTTAATTCTCTTAAACGGCAGGAAAAGGCGCTCAGCTCTGCCACTTCAGACTGCAGCTGCATATTTATTGGGTTGCTCCCTCAGCTAAATGACAATACTTACCCACCGGAAATGAGATATTAAGGAATAAAGCTTGATTTATGCAATAATTTTCTCAGTAGTGGAGTTCCCGAGCAGTGGAACCTTCCATTATCTGTGCACCCACCTCTGGTCTGAATTGGTGCAGTCCAGATCTTGGTTTATTACTGTGCATGTTACTTGTGACAGTTGGAACTCTGATTTCTTACTATAGTCTATGTAACAATTAGGCATCTGTGTTCCGAAGACCCATGGCCTGTTTATGTTAACTCTCCCCTCGTTCTTCAGTGTGTGGACCTGAGCTGTAATGAGCTGACCGAAGTCACGTTGCCTGAAACTTTGCCTCCGAAGCTGCAGGAACTAGACCTGACTGGAAACCCCAGACTAGTTCTGGATCACAAAACCTTGGAGCTGCTGAAGTAAGGAGCCGTCCATGTTATTACACAATAGGCAAAAGGGTACACGATGCACTTGGGGAAAAGCACTTGTTATGTAAACATTAACCGCCCATAATTTTTTTTTTTAAATGACTATGTTCAGGAGGATTGTTTTTCTTTTGAAACTCAGTAAATAACTGGTTTGGTAAATAAGAGCCCAGAGCCCAGTCCTTACACTTTAATGGTTCCTGTTTGTTCTTGTCCAAGATCTCCTTGAACCCAAACAATGGTTTCTTTTTGCTCCTGACCTTCACACTTCCATTTTGAAGATGGGTAGCACTTCCCCCCGCCCACCACTCACCTTCCACCCAGAGAATCAAGAAGCAGGAGCAAAAACTAGTTTTTGTTTGTTTGTTTTTTTACTTTTTCCATCTCCGGTCATTTTTGGTTCTGTTCATGTCTGTCTTTTTGCCAGTTAAGTTGAGAGAGTGACCCGCTCTCAAGGTCATCCAGTGAGTTTCCTGGTTGGAGATTTGAACTCTGATCATGTCCCCTTACTCCTGTTTTGCTATGCTGAATGCTCAAGTCCTCAACTGTGTTTCTTGGCTTATGATAAAAGTGGCTGCTGCCCATCCCTGCATCCTGAAGAACTAAAGGAAACAAAATGTCTTTGTCCTTTCCAAAGTGATTATATATTTACATATTTATGAGCCTGACTTATATCTCCTATGATTCCAATAGCTCTATTGCTGCATACATTTTTCAGCTAAATCTACCAGCCCTATCAAGAAAATGTCAAGTTTCTTGTGTGAGTTGAAGGTTCTTGTGTACACAGCACGTATTCTTTTTTTTTCTTTTCTTTTTTTGCACATCATACTAAAATGGGATAAGCCTCTTTATGAAATATTGAAAGATCTGCTATTTTGAGCAAAAGGACTTTGTCTCTCATAACTTTCAAATATAATGTGATCTGAATTTGCTGACTCATGACTTGTAGGTTTGTCACGGTCAAAGTTCTCTTCTGGTGAACTTTATTTCCACTATATCTGTACAAGGAAATAATTGTGTGGTTTTGACTGCATTCTTGAATTGCACAATGGCTTCCTTGTGGCACTGTCATATTGCTGTGAAGATTTCTGCTTCTTGTCTTTCTCTGACTGCTCCAAAAATCAGTCTTCAGTGGCCATTGTAAACCCCTGGTTCCAAAGGATGAGGTTGTCAGCAAATGTACATCTCTCATTTTTCAAAGAGTTTTGTCAGAGATCACTTTCCTCGGTTCTCTGTAAATCTCTACATTACTTTTAGTCATTTTATGAACTTGTGTAAACATATCCTGCATGAATTACAATTAATACAATATTGTTGCCTAGAACAGAATCTTCCTGTTTAGTTTAGTAAGTATCTTCAGACACTTCTGGAAAATCCACTCCTTTTGACAAACTTGTCAAAGCCCAACCCTTGGCATACTGTGCTGCCTGCCAACAATTAATTACCCCCTGCTTCCAGTTCAGGGCCCAGATAACACACCATTTTTGCATAGAATTGTGTCATTCAGGTCATGCATAAAAAATCTTATCTTGACATGCAGTGGCTTTTCCTAAGTTCTGCATGACGAAGTTAAATAGACTCTAGTTAGATAGGCTCAAACCCCTTCTCATTCCTAGTGTTGGAACCACCAGGAGAGAGAAGGTAAAGCCATCCTGAGCGGTATCTTTTTCCATTATTAGGTTAGTTCTTTCCCCGTCACATCAATATGAGAAGAAAAAAACAATCCAAAGACTCAAAGATATGCAAAATCCCTAAGTTACTAGATAGCTCACTACCAAAAAAATGGAGGGGAGGGGGGAGGAGAAAATTTGTAAGGTTGGGGAGGGGGGAGGAGGGGGGAGGAGAAAACTTGTCAAAAGAGTTGCCTGTTTTTAAGGAAACATTTCCCCCCCCCCCCTTAGCTAACATGAGAAGTGGACAGGACTGATAGAAACTATAATCTAGAGCGGGAATTATCAATCTTTTTAATTTGAAGTAAAGGTAGTCCTTGAGTTATGACCACAATTGAGTCCAAAATTTCTGTTGCTAAGTAGTAGGCAGTACTAAGTGAATTTTGCCCCATTTTATAATCTTTCTTGCCACAGTTGTTAACTGAATCATTGCAGTTGTTAGTAACACGGTTGTTAAGTGAATCTGGCTTCCTCGTTGACTTTGCTTGACAGAAGGTTGCAAGAGGGGATCACTTGAACACTGCAACCATCATAAATATGAGTCAGTTGCCAAGCATCTGGATTTTGATCATGCAACCATGGGGATGGTGCAACAGTCGTAAGTGGGAAAAACAGTCTAGTCCCTTTGAACAGTCACTAAATGAACTGTTGTAAGTTGAGGACTACCTCTATGTTTTTGAGCAGTCTTCCAAAATGACTTCTAGATAGACTTAATTAACAGGGAGCACATTAATAATATTGGGGGGGGGGTGCAAATTTTTTTCATTTTGAAAAGTTTTTAAGTGCAGCATTTTAAGAAAGACTTGGCTTCAGCCAGGGGTGGATTCCACTTACCTTCCCTATCGGTTCGCATCACAACCAAAGTGCACGTTTTGCGCGATCGAGCAAAGCGAGTACGCGCGCCCATGTCACTTCATGGAAATGACCCTCTGCGCATGTGCAGAGCGTTCTTTGCAGGACCGTGAAGACCAGAGAACCGGTTCTGGGGCGTGAACAGCCGGCCATCGCTGCCGGTTCGGTGAGTGGATGCAAATTTCCGCCACCGGTATGGGAGAACCGGTCTGAACCGGCAGCAACCCACCACTGGCTTCAGCGCTTAACTTTTGATTTCAGTGGAACATGGTATGCTTTGGCATTTTGGTTTGAGCTCAAAGCTGACAGGTTCCAAGCTTGAAATCTTCTCTTTTGAGCTTGAAAGTGTTCAACATGCTTGAAATGGGATGTTTGCCACTTGAGACAAGACATTTTGTGAAATTCGATGCTCAGAATGGTTTGAAGCAAATGATTTTGCTCACTCTAGAAGACACCAAGTTCCTGGAGTGCTCTCTGCTGCTTTTTTTAAATCCTTCCCTGTCATCCTGTTTAATGTGCTACAATATACTTCCGATAACCCCAGCTTAACTTTTATCTTTTTTGGGGGGGCAGGAATACAAACTTCTCAACCAATTGCTGAGCAGCAGAAGCTCATCATTTCCCCCCCCCCAAGTACTCATATTTACCACCTAACGTGGCTAACAAATTGCAGGTCAGCAGTAGGACTCGTGGAGGGGACAAAGGGCAGAATTTTCAGAGCTTTGAAAGAAGTGTTTAGGGGATCTATAGGGGCAAAGTAAGCGCCTTAAACACCCTACATCTCCCTCAAATTGGATTATAATCTTTTGTAGTTGTCCAAATTGAAAAAAGTTAGGCCAGAAAAGTTTAGCATGCTGCTACTGATGTCATATGCCATGCCCTCTCTACCTACAGGTAGGGCATAAGAACAAAGTATGGCCTCCTGTCCAAAAATGGTTAGCTATGCTTGAGCTAAAATGACATGATACATGAGAAAGAATGCCTTCCCTTGCCCTTCCTCGGATGTTTGCAATGAATGCTTCGTTAACTTTTGCCATGTCCTTGCTCATGTTGCCTAGCTGAGTTATTTGCCTTCTTTGGAAAGCTCATCATGAATAGCAATAGCACTTAGACTTCTATACTGCTTCACAGTGCTTTACAGCACTCTCTAAGCGGTTTTACAAAGTCAGCATATTGCCCCCAACAATCTGGGTCCTCATTTTACTGACCTCAGAAGGATGGAAGGCTGAGTCAACCTTGAGCCGGTGAGACTCGAACTGCCGAACTGCTGGCAGCCGGCAGTCAGCAGAAACAGCCTGCAGTATTCTAATCACTGTGCCACCATGGCTCCTGAACTAAGAATTATTTATGAAACTGCTTGTTTTGAACTATATCTCAGGATCAGCAGCAGTAGCATCCAAATCTGCAAGAGTCATGTATTTATATAAAGCAGGTTAAATTATATGCTTTGTTTTACTCTCCTTTTTTAATAAATAAATATATTTTATAAAAATAAACATTGATTCATTCAGCCTATTGCACTCTATATTTGTGTTAAGCACTAGCATTTAAACAGTTCCAGGGGCTTTTTTTGTGGGGTGGCAGCTAAAATTCAGACAAGTGTGTGGGTGAAGTTTGCCATCAGAGTTCTGGATTGCAGGATAAAATGTTGCTCATGGGCAAAGAGAAAGTGTGTAAGTGCGGCCAACTTAAGCAGGGTACATGGGTGTGGATTTATGACTATACACATACAAACAGAAACACTTACAGAAACATACACACACAAAAATGACTTTGGATGAATACAAGTTAAATACTTTTAGTGAAAAATAAATCCAAAAAATGATGAAATGCAGGAATTAAAAAATGCAATTATGCCAGAACGCGTGGGAGGGAAAACCATTTTCATCTGTGCATAGCTGTTTATTTTTTGTAATACCCTATTCAGGCAACTAATTAACTTACCTTATTATTAACATTTCTAATTTCCTTTTTTTAATGTCATATTTGACAACACTTTTTTAGCAAACCAGAGTAAAGAATATAGTACTGTAACTATTAAATGGTTGTTTTTCTTGCGTATTCAGGGACTCTCATCACTGCTATGGTAAATACATTCTCGCCTAGTGACTTAAAATATAACCTACAAACATGACAAAAGATTAGCAGAAGATAACGGGGACTGCTTCCTTTTCTTTTGAAGCATGGATGCTTGAGCATTTTTGTTTCTCTTTGTAGTAATATTCGTTGCTTCAAGATTGACCAGCCTTCTGCCGGAGATGCCTCCGGAGCCCCAGCAGTGTGGAGCCATGGTTACACTGAAGCGTCCGGAGTTAAGAACAAGTAAGATGTTCAAAATCACTTGCAAGGCTTTTAGCCCGACTTTCCCCTTATCAGTATATTCACCTGTGTGGGAGTGGGGCACTTCTGTTGGATCTAGCTTAACCGTGGCATTGAATGGGCTACTGAGCAGCCAGATCTGGAGAAATGATAAATGTAACATTCAGCAATCTTTACAAATTGTGTGTGCATATGTGTATAAATGGGAGGGTTGGGGGGGGAGCATTTGGTGGTGTTCCAAAGGCCATGTTGCCACCTCTTCTGTGTGTGTAAACCACTCTCTATGCTTTTAGAGCAGGCCATACAAATTTTTCAGAACGAAATGGTGTACTAGACAAGGCCAGATCAATCTAAAAGTGGATTGATCTGATAGATATTCAATTAAGTTTAATATTGACACGGCTTTCCCTGTATTTATTCATTTTGCACCTCCTGTCCTGCAAAAAAAAAAAAAATGTTCTGCAGCCATATTTTGACGATGCCGGAGTGTCAGCTTGTGCATTCCCGTTAGAGGGAGGACCAGTTAAGCTGCTTTGAAGTTCCTTACAACTTGGCACAGCTACCATTCTTCACATTCTTTGCTAGGGAGCTATTTTTAACCCAGGTGGCAAAACTGAGAAATTCCAGGCCTACTGACACCAGCGTCTTTACTTCAAGGGTGCCCCCTTTCTTTTCTAAAAGCTACATGGATTATTTAGTCTTACCGATTACGTTTCCTACACAAGTTAGTATTTCTGACAGCTTTAACAAATATGACTTCCTCAGCATTGCACTATACTCAGGTAAGTCACATGAGGCCACTTTTTTCCTCCCCTACAAATCCAAATTTAAATATGGCAAGCCTTTGAGGATATGTTGTTTTTGAAAAGTGCAGTGAATGACTGAGAGGAGAACAGACTCAAGGGGAGCCTACTATCCCTCTCTGTACATTTTCTCTGAGTGCAGAGTGGCGAATTCTCGCATGTGCCTGTGTTAACATGAATGAGGAGAGTGTGTCGGGTATGGATATGATACTTTCGAATAGGCGCTGTGAAGTTGAACTCCCTGATTTACAAAAGTGAATCTGTTCACTTGAAGCTATTCCTCATTTTCAGAATGCAGTGGAATCCTTGAGTTGCAATTCACTGGTTATGGTTTGAAAAAAGCCTTAAGTGCGAATTATATATCATTTCTATTTATAATGCTCCATTTGGGGACTGGTTCCCAAGGTTACATTTGTATTGCTTTGCTATAGTATGGAAATGTAGAGTCCTTGGTGCACTCCAATCTTGATTGTTTTCTTGCAGACATTTTGTTAGCAGGCTAAATAACAATTTTTGGTGTTAATCTCCACTTATCTGGGTGCTGATTACTGGTAAGCAGTTATTCTGGTCTTTTTAGCTTTTTTTATTGTCTCTTTTGAAGGGTATATAAATGTTGTTTATCTCTATGGGCTTCTTGATGGCTGATTTGTCTCCGTTCTAAACTTCCAGCTTGGTCTACGATGCTCACAGTTTCCCAGTAGAAACTATGGTTAAGTCTGTCCATCTGTTGTAAAATTAATGTAAAGTATATTCTATAAGGATCTTTATGTCCCAAAATAGGTTTATACATGAGAAAACACACCTTATGGAGTTGCTGCTGCTGAGATGCTAGATTTTGTTGAGAATGATATTGGATATTGGGTCGAAGAAAGTGTCCAGTTTAATTAAGTCTTGGAAGCATGTATCTCCCTCAATCCAAAAACCCACAGATATGGGAGTAGGAAGGCTAGACCTCATGATCAGATATAGAGTTGATAAAAGCTATTAAATTTTTGAGAAAGGATCTCTTTTTCACCCTCTTTGAGGCTATGGTTGATTAGCAATAGCAATAGCACTTAGACTTATATACCGCTTCACAGTGCTTTACAGCCCTCCGTAAGCGGTTTACAGAGTCAGCATTTTGCCCCCAACACTCTGAGTCCTCATTTTACCCACCTTGGAAGGATGGAAGGCTGAGTCAACCTTGAGCCTGGTGAGATTTGAACTGCCAAATTGCAGGCAGTTGGCAGGCAGCAGAAGCAGCTTTGCAGTATTGCACTCTAACCACTGCACCACCATGGCTCATAAATAATGTCTTTACAAAATATTTAGAAAAATCTTACAAAATATTTTATAGGTAGTTCTCGATTTATGACCATTTAACAATGGTTCAAAATTATAACAGCCTCAGAAAACATACCTTACAACTTGTCCTCGCATTTACAACCATTGTACCGCTCCTGTGGTCAAGTGATTATAATTCAGGCACTTGGCAAGTAGCTCACATTTGTGACCGTTGCAATGTCCTGTGGTCATGCAATTCTAATATGTGACTTTTTTTGTGTTCGCATGATTCACTTAAGGGCCGCTGTAAAATTGGGTCCAATTTAACTTACAACCACAACATATGACAGAAATTCCAGTCCCAATTATGATTTTAAGTCAAGGACTACCTGTATCCCAAACACTGGGACAGGTGAACAGTGCCAAAATTGCATCTAAAATCATGGAGTACAGTATTTTTGTTGTGCATGTGCAGAAGACATAATGTTTACACATGTGCAGAAGCAATGACCATTAACCAGATTGTTTTGCCAAACAACAGATTTTTCTCCTTTGAAGGGCAGTCCAAAATCAGAGTTTGCTTTTAATGTCTGAAGTCTGCTGAATTGAGATCTTTAAAACTGAGGATTTAGTTAAACCAGTGTATTTAGATGCAAATTAGAGCAAAAAGAAGAGAACTTCCTCTCAAAGTCTTACTTTTGGAAGTTTTCCAGTTTAAGATAGAAGAGTATTTCTGTGACAGATGCATATTTGTGTTCATAACATATATGATATCAAGAGTGATTTCCTTCCATCTATCCATCTCTTGGCTAAGGAAGGATCCTTCCACTCTCTCTGCTGAGCCTAATTATTTTCTATGGATTGATATGATCCAGGGGTGAAATTCAAAATTTTCCCCTGTGGGCGTGGCTTGGTGGGCGTGGCAGGGGAAGGATAGTGCAAAATCCCCATTCCCTCCGCACTCCTGGGGGAAGGATATTGCAAAATCTCCATTCCCACCCCACTCTGGGGCCAGCCAGAGGTGGTATTTGCCGGTTCTCCGAACTACTCAAAATTTCCGCTACCGGTTTTCCAGAACCTGCTGAATTTCACCCCTGATATGATCTCTTAATGCAGTCTCCCCCAAACCCATTCTTGAGGATAACAGGAATTAGATCTTCTGAGGGGGCACCTGATAGGGAAGACAATATTTCCATCAGTCATGGAAGCTAAAATTTCACATATATATAAAATTCAAGTAGGCTGTTGTTTGCATCTTATTCTGATTTTACTGTGGTGATTTTGAATCCTTTCTGGTTATCCAGTCTGTGATACTGAGAGGCATAGGGGGAAGATACAGCATGTCTTCATGGCATGTTCCTTTCATCATATCTGTAAGAATATCTATAGTGGAGGTAGTCCTCGACTTACAACAGTTTGTTTAGTCACCGTTCGAAGTTACATCGGCACTGAAAAAGTGACTTATGACCATACTTACAGCCGTTGTAGGATCCCCATGGTCATGTGATTTGCATTTGGATGCTTGACAGCTGACTCACATTTATCACATTCATGTGATCCCCTTTTGCGACCTTCTGACAAGCAAAGTCAGTGGGGAAACAGATTCACTTAACAACCATATTACTAATTTAGCAACTGCAGTGATTCACTTAGCAAATATGGCAAGAAAAGTCGTAAAATGGGCCAAACTCAATTAACAAATTTCTCACTTAACAACATAAATTTTGGGCTCAATTGCGGCCGTAATAGCAATAGCAATAGCACTTAGACTTATATACTGCTTTACAGTGCTTTACAGCCCTCTCTAAGCGGTTCACAGAGTCAGCATATTGCCCCCCAACAATCTGGGTCCTCATTTTACCCACCTCAGAAGGATGGAAGGCTGAGTCAACCTTGAGCCGGTGAGATTTGAACCGCCAAACTGCAGCTAGCAGTCAGCTGAAGTAGCCTGCAGTACTGCACTCTAACCACTGCGCCACCTCGGCTCTAAGTTGAGGAGTCAGTCTCAGCCAAGAGGATTAGCTGAGAGGTTAGTCTTCACTGCTTCAGAGTTTTTGCTAAGGGTTTTTGCTAACATGTTGCTCAACATGTATAAACTGTCCTTCTTAATGAAGCTGATTAACCATGGTCCCACCAGTATTGTTTTATTCTCACTGTGCCAGTCAGAGGCCAATGCTACAAGCAGGAAATAGGTGCACTAGTACATTCCCACTCATGTTTTCTGGGTATTGGCACTGAAACATGCCATCTCCATTACTGGAGAATACTTTGAATCTTCATGGCAATGAAAATGAAATATTGACAGTCTTTAAATTATACATATTCTCTCTTCATTTTATCCTTGTAAATACCTGGGTCTCAGTAGAGGCTGTGTGACATTCGTTGCCTTGGTAGCAAGTTATTCTTGCTTAATGAAATTAACATTAAATAAGAATGTGGTTTGCTTTGTTTTTGGATTAACTATTTTAGCCATTGAGGTCTGTAGGCAAGGTTTGCAGATTACCTTATGTGAACCTGGCCAGTTGTCCTTTATTCCATACATAATGATTAAGTGAAACAGTGAAATGTGTGAATCAAGCCTATTTGCAGAGTCCTGCAGTCCAGCCACATCAAGTTCCCTGCTGATTGAAATATTTTCATTTTTCGGATCAAAACCGCGAGCTGTTTTCCTGGGCTCTCCTCATTTGTCATGTCCCCTTTTCTGTAAGAATCTCTTTTGATTGTTTCATCATTATCTTAATGGCTCTGCCTATCCTCCAAAGAACTATTTTGAGACATTTTTCTCTGGTACAGAAGGAAAGCTAATGGAATGAAGCAAGCAAACAAACAAACAAACCCAAATTAACAAGGATGAATTTGAAAATAAAAGGATACCCATACATTACACACCCAATGATGTTAAGAGTGAACGACTCTAACAGGGTGGATTTGATTTAAATCAAGTCGATTTAAATCACGATTTAAATCATGATTTAAATCACAAGTAAAAAGGCTTGATTTAAACTAGGGGTCCCCAAGCTTGGCAACTTTAAGACTTGTGGACTTCAACTCCCAGAATTCTCCAACCAGTTATGCTGGCTGGAGAATTCTGGGAGTTGAAGTCCACAAAGTTGCCAAGTTTGAAGACCTCTGATTTAAACCAACTTGATTTAAATCATAATTTTTAAAGAGTAACTGTCATCTCTGTCTCGCAGCGTCTCCTCCTCTGACCCGCTGTTGACTCACCGACAGTCCCATTCACTTTAATGGGATGGCTGGTGATGCGGCAGTGACACAACAAGGTGAGGAACGTAGCAGGCAGCAGGTGAGTGGATGCCTGCTAACAGGTGCTGCCATGATGGATCTGAAATGACAGGTGCTCTTTAAATGTAAGGACTCATTCTTGCTGGTAGTTAGAATCTTTAATATTATTATTTGCAAACAAAATGAAGGTTTCCTATTTAGCTTGCAGAGCTTGGATTCATTGAATGAGTTTACAAAAAATGTAAATATTGCAGAATATACAGCCTCATGCTACATAACTAAGCTCCATTTCATGCTGAATAAACTAAATTATTAATGTATCCTAAATAGAAAACTATCTTTAGATAGATTTTTACTTCAAAAGCATTTTATTAAAATAAATTTGATAAAAATAAAAAAATCTGATTTAAATTTTAAAAAAATCCAATTTAAATTTTAAAAAATCCAATTATTATTTTTTTAAAAAAATCATTGATTTTTATCCACCCTGGACTGTAAAAATATGGCTATGATAAAAAGTTAAATGTTCTGTGTTCATTTAAAAAAACAAAACACCAGACTTCTGAGTCTTTTGTTCCTTATCAAACTGAGCATAATTATATCTTACATTGCATAATTCTGGGTTTGGTAGTCATTAGGAGTGGCAGTGAGTAAAAGAATATGTTTGAGCATTAACCCTCTGGCAAGAATATGCAAGGATGAGAAATTTGCCATTGTTTTTTTCTTTTAAAACAACAACTCCAAGATTCTGAACTGAATTCTGCCTTTCACAAACACGATTTGCATGAACATCGCAGCATGACTTTGAGCTAGTCAATATTTCACTACCCCATCAGGATGTGAGGATACAAAAAGCAGAGTTCTCCCTATGTGCTACCTCGAAAAGTCAAGAGACAAATATAATAATCAGGAATACAATTTAAAGAAGTCGTGATGGTTGCTGTATTTTTGCTCAGCCAAAAAAAAAAAAAAAAGAGTTTCCTAGATTGGTGTTTGAGACAAGCTTTTGTGGCGGCCTCTCTTCAAATTTGGAAATGTCCTAGTTTCTTTATGTGTCATTTTAAACATTTACTGTCACTTGAACTTTTGACATTGGACATAATATCCTTTTTAATTTTATTAATGATCTCGATAGTTTCTTGGTACATTTTCATCCTGTGTTTTTGTGTGTTTATTTTGTAATACGTTTTTGTGGAAATTTTTAAATTATATTTCTCCTTAGTCACCTTTCAGTTAGAGAGAAGGTACAAATTATATGTTGGATTATTATTATTATTTTTTAAAGGTAGCAGGATAACAGTAGAAGCCAGCAGGTTCAAATATTAAGTTGACTGATTTGGGGTTTCTATTTTATTTATTTATATATCGTAAATATATAAATTTTAAAAGAAGACCAACAATGATATTGGTATCGCAAAGAAAGAAATATCCAAGGAAGTTAATATAGTTTCTATTCTTTTTTCTATTTAAATCTCTTTCCTATTTCCTTCCTAGTTTTGGGGGGGAAGACAGTGACACTAATTTTTCTTAAACTTTGCTGAACTATTTCTAGTATGATAATGGAAACTCAAGCCAGTTACGTGTAGAATCATCTTTAAAACAACTGAAGTTATACTTCACACTAAGTCTGATATGTCCAACCTTCATAACTTTAAGACTTGTGGACTTGAACTCCCAGAAATCCCCAGCTGGCTAGGGAATTCTGGGAGTTGAAGCCCACAGGTTTTAAAGTTGACAGGGTTGGACATCCCTGTACTGTGATTTTAAATTGGCCAGAAAGTCACAGTGAACAGCAACAGCTTTTGTTCACAGGTCTAGAGCAGGGGTGTTAAACTGGTGGCCTGTGGGCCGGATGTGTCACACGCAGGCCACGCCCACCCCAGCTCCACAAAGGGGAAAAACGTCACGAAACGTCACATGACGGCAACGTGACGCTGCGAGTTTGACACCCGTGGTCTAGAGGATGAATGCCATTTAAGCTATAATGTTTTTCTGTCTCTTCTGTATATTACCTTTCATCAGGTAATTTGCTGAATGGAAAAATAATTGGGTTAACAATCAAGTATAACTGAGCAATCAAGTATAACTGAATTACATTGAGGCACAAATTGGAAAAATGTGTCTTGTCCTTTATGATTGTAGTGTTTTCGTAATTAAATGAGATGGTGCTTTTCTTTTTGTATATTACGTATTCTTGATATTAACACCCAATGCTTTTTTCTGTGTCATGCCCAAAGGAAATTATTAGTTCTGTTCTGCAACAGAAGTACTGCATGGCAAAAAGGCCAGTAGATTGATTACACGTATAATTAGCTTGATGAGAGAATAGGATATACACTATTTTGCTTCTACTGTAGAATTGTTTAGATGGATTCAGATTTTTCAACAAAGCACTACATTCTCCATCCTCTTTGGATTAAGACCTTTCTTTTCAAAATGAACTGCAAGAAATGTGAAAGCTGCTTATGTTAATACCTAGAAAATGTGGGAGTGAAACTTGATGGCACGTTGATGGAGATAGCTTTGTAGAAAATTGCCCAGTCAGTTGCCCTCATGCTAAACTGGCTTGGATTGCTCCAGACTTTTATTTGTTTGTTTATTTATTTTGACAGACTGTGTGTGGCAGCTCTTTCTGCCAATAACTTCTGTGAAAACAGAGAGGCCCTCTATGGAGTTTTTGATGGGGACCGCAACGTGGAAATACCCTACCTTCTACAATGTACCATGAGTGATATCTTGGCAGAAGAGCTGCAGAAAACCAAGAATGAAGAGGAATACATGATCAACACTTTCATTGTAATGCAGAGGTCAGTTGTATTTGCAAAGTTGGTATTTGTAAAGATAAGCAAGGATCTGTTTTCCAATCCTGAACATGTCCCATTTCTTCTTCTTCACTCTTTTTGGGGTCCCTTTTCACTTGTTCCTCTAGAGAGTCCAATTTGGATTGGCACAGCATCGTGTGCGTTGGGTGCATACAGAGATCCTGCTGGCATCTGAGTTTTGACATGAGACAAGAACTGACATTCTTACTTACCATGCCAGCTATGAATGTTGAAAATGGCTTACTAGTGACTCAGACCATTGACATACAGCCTAGAATTGTCTATTCTGCCTGACTGCAGCTTTCAAGAGAAAATCTTTAGCGGCGAATGTGTTGTTCTTTTAGCAGAGGACACAGATTGAATCCTAGGGTTTTCTTCAGGTCTTCTGTCATTAAACAGAAAGAAAGGCTTTTCAAGAACATGACCTATGTGACTGGGTTAACCTCTTACCCCTTGCTCTCTCTGACACACTGTTGAAATGATCGCAGTGCCCTGATTTTAGATCTTTTATACCTGCAGACCCTGCAATAGCTCAGTGGTTAAACATGCTGAGCTTGTCAGCTGAGACAAGTTGACAGCCCAGGTTTGAGACCCAAGAGCTGCGCGACGGGATGAGTTCCCGTTATTTGCTCCAGCTCCTGCCCACCAAACAGTTTGAAAGTACACAAATGCCAGTAGATAAATAGGTACCACGTCAGTGGGAAAGTAACAGCGTTCCGTGCACCTTGTATAGTCATGCTGCCCACATGACCATGGAATCGTCAGACAACGCATATCTAAGAAACGGAGATGAGCACCACCTCTTAAGAGTTTGACACGACTTGACGAGGGAAAACCTTTACCTTTACCTGCAGTTGTTGATTTTTGAAGAAGAATATTGTAGCATTAGATTAGCTCTTACATTACCGTTAAGAAAACTCTTTAACAGAAAGAGCTTGAAAACTTGCCGCTTAGAACAGGGGTCTCCAACCTTGGCAACTTTAAGACTTATGGACTTCAACTCCCAGAATTCCTGGCTGAGGAATTCTGGGAGTTGAAGTCCATAAGTCTTAAAGTTGCCAAGGTTGGAGACCCCTGGCTTAGAAGATACGTTCAGCATTTCCCATGTATCATAAGTGATAGCTAAGGGATTTGCTTGCCACTGCTAAACATTTCTGCTTACACTTCAGCAAAATTTGGGGGATTCTCCCGATCAATGAATCCCAGCAACCGGTAAGGGTTGGGCTCCTCCAGGTCCTGTCAGCTAAACAGTGCCGGCTGGTGGGCCCGCGCGGGAGGGCCTTCTCTGTGGTTGCCCCAGCCCTCTGGAACCAGTTACCTCCTGAGATCCGGACTGCCCCCACCCTATTGGCCCTCCAGAAAGCTGTTATAAATATAAATAAATAAATAATAAACAAACAAACAAAAAAACAAACAAACAAACACTTTTATTCCCCTTGAAATCATGTTTTTATATTTAACGTTTGACTATAATTGGAGAAGATTAATAATATAGTAAGCTGCATTTAATTTACCAGAGCTTAACTCCAAAGGTGAACTGGCCAGAAGCTAGTGACCATTTTGCTAGAAACAATAATGACTTCATTGCTAGATTCCTGCCATTTCTATCTTCTGTTTTGTTTGCACGAAAATGACCTGGCTCTGGTGCTTTGCATACACACATTCAAATGCTATTTGTCACAGCTCTCTTCTTCCATTAAATTACCTAAATTCTCAGATGCAACTCTTAAAATATTATGAAAATCATACATTTCTTCTTGTATACCCCCCTTAAAAAAAGGAGAGAACAGTCTGTATATAGATATACTGAATGGGATTAATTTTATTTATAGATACATAGCTCTGTAGCAGCTCATTTCCACTATTACTCCAGAGTGAATAATCAAAAGCAAATTGTTTAAATTATAACCAGATACGGCTTTTGGAAGAAGATAGATGGATTTTTATGCACTATTTATATAGGCTTGACAGTTCTGAGATGATCTGGAAACAGCCAATTTTGGAGAAATGTACAGTTGGGAGGATGTAATTAATTTGTGAGTTCGGACTTAATTGGGATTTCATGACAGTTTTCTGCAGTCACGTTTATCTGATCCAGTTGGTTTGAAAAGGGAACGCAAAACTAGAATGCCTTTCTTATTTTTCTTTTCTAATAGTTTGCCTATTTAGAAAAGTTCTGGACGAGGGGCATGCAAAACGTAAGAAATTTGAACTGTTTCAAATTTGGGACACTCTAGTCCCAAACTCTTCCAGAATAATTGAAGATGCTGTTTTGCACTCAAACATAATTTTAAATGTCAAAACTATCTCAGTTCAGTACATTTTGGGCACCCCTATTCTTGAACTATTGGAATGTCAGGCCTTCCATTTTTCTGAGGGGAATTTGCTTTGAGTTCAGCCTTAGGAATGTTGGAAGATACCTTCTATTGAATTGGCCTGTTTGCATACATAGCACAGGGTTGTCTCTGTTCTGTGAGCCTCCTAGTTGGAGGGCACCAGAATGGCTTCGGTTCTCTGGGGGTTCTGATGAAGGGTTCCTATTTCTTTTTAATGTAGTCATTTAACTGGGAAGGTCAGGAAACCAATCAAGGAGCCACACAAACTGTACCAATAAACTGTAAAAGTTAATCTTCAGGTAGAGCTTCAACACCTACTGACTTCATAAACATATTGGCAAGAATATATCCCCTTTCTGGATATTTAAAAAAATTCCAATTGAGCCTACAGCCTTAGTATGTCCTGGTTGTCTCCCATCTGGTTACTAATAAGGTCCAGCACTGCTTAGCTTTTGAAAATCAGCCAAGGTCAACTACTGCTACCATCTGGCTGAGCACTAAACTATGAACTGTCAAAATTCCACCAGCAGCTCTAATAGAATGCATCAAATTTCAGTTGTAGGTGTCTTAATTGCTTTCTGTGTATGAATTCCTCACTTTTTCTGCTGAATCTTGAAAATAAGCATGTGTGTTGACCTTAATTCTATATGCACAATCATTGCTTCTCCCTGTTTAACCTCTTAATGTTGTTTTCTTGAAATTCCAGGAAGCTTGGAACTGCTGGGCAGAAACTCGGAGGCTCCGCTGTCCTTTGCCACATCAAACATGACCCATTAGATCCAGGTGGATGCTTCACATTAACCTCAGCAAATGTGGGAAAGTGCCAATCCGTTCTCTGCAGGAACGGGAAGCCTCTGCCTTTGTCTAGGTCTTATATGATGAACTGTGAGGAAGAGCTAAGGAGGATCAAGCAGCACAAGGCCATTATTACAGAAGTAAGACACTGGGTTGTCAGCCCTGGGGAGGGTGACAGAGGGAGGGATCAGGATAATAAAATGCAGGTGCTTCTTTGCAAATTTGTTTCAGAACCCTGCCGATAAGGCAGAATTTCCTTCTGACATCTTGCCCACATTCTTATGATTAATGACTGTAACTATGATTTATGATCTATGACCTATCACTTTGTTGTTTTTACGTACACTGAGCATTCTATTCTATTCTATTCTATTCTATTTCTATTTCTATTCCTATTCTATTCTATTCTATTCTATTCTATTCTATTCTATTCTATTCTATTCTATTCTATTCTATTCTATTCTATTCTATTCTATTCTATTCTATACCCATCCCCATCCCAAATTTTTATAAATGCATGTATGCAAATAGATATCTATCTATAATTTAGATTTATAAGGACACTTCAATTCAAAAGTGACTCTGCACAGCATATACCGAAAAACTTGAACAGAGAAGAAACCTCACATAAGAGAGAAAACATATATCACAATCCCTCATGAAATATGCATCTAGTAGTTTTACCATCAAACTATCCCAAAGTTTAGAGAAAAGTCAAGATCATTGGGAGGCCATCCTAAAAGAAATATAAGGCAAAATTTCCTAAAATGCTGTTATGGACAGTCACTACAATGCCCATAATATTAATTAATATCAGAGGTATCCTTCCCAAACCAAAGGTACTTTCTTCAGTTTGCACATTTCCACTGTTTATAACATTTTTAAAATTAAAGCATGTAAAGGTATGAAATACAAGACATTTCCTTCAGTTTTACTTTCCTCTTTCCCCATTTCTACTTCCTTTTTCATCCAGTCTTTAAATGAATACAGGATGTTAAAAATTCCCTGATTTCGTTTAAAGTCAAACCAAGCCAGAACTTGAGAATATGAATACTACTTATTTTAATTTTTTAAAAACAATGTTTTTCCTTTCTGATATTAATTTTTTTTCCCCTGAGGGGAAGTAACATATCTGAAAAAGACATGTAATTGGGGCATGTGAAAACAGTTTTTCTGCAGAGCAATTTCCTGAAAACAAACAAAGAGTCCAGGCATAATTCATTTCCTCTTCCAACCTATATGATTACAGTAAATCTGCATTTTCTAAGCCTAGAAATATGAGTTTGGTATGGTAGGGCTGTAGAAAAGAAACCCACAACTTGTTAATTTTTCCTTCTTTTAATGCTATGCAGTGCAGAAGCCACATGTACAGGGATGGTATGTTAAGAGTTATTTGATGCCGAGTATCAGTTGCCATTGCAGGTAGTCCTTGACTTACAACAGTTCCTTTAGTAACCATTTGAGTTACAACAGATTGAAAAAAGCGACTTACGAACATTTTTCATGCTTAGCACTATTGTAGCATCCCCATGCTCACACACTTGGCAACTGGTTCATTTTATCACATTTGTAGTGCCCTGAGGTTATGTGATCACTTTTTCAAAGCAAAGTCAATGGGAAGCCAGATTCACTTAACAACCGTGTTACTTAACTTAACAACTTCAGTGATTCACTTAACAACTGTGACAGGAGAGGTCATAAAATGTGGCAAAACCCACTTGGTGAGTCAGAGAAATTTTGGGTTCAGTTGTGGTCGTTAAGTCGACCACTACCTGTAGTGTCCTTAATTCCTGCTTCAGTAAGCAGTCTGCTGCTTTATTTCATGCAGCTGGCATTGCCACTTTTTCTCACCAGCTACAGTTCTGTGAAAAAAAATACCCACTTCTAAGTCATCTGGATCGTTTTGCATCTCTTTGCCACTGAATGTTAGCAGAGCTTCACAATCACATAGGGCTTCCTACTAACATAGAAAGGGACTTCTTCAGAAGAGAAGAAGAAATCACTCCATAATATTTATATCATTAATGATGTCATCCAACATGTGGGATACCAGAGTCTAAAATCCATCCAATTAAAGGGATAACTAGGGCCAGTTATGTGAGTACGTCAGTAAACAATAAGAGTTGAAGTATATACGGTATAAACTTTGACTTCCTTCATCACAATGAAGTTCTTATTATGTAGATTCCAGAGACATGTCATGCCCCTAAAGAGACATTTCTGAAGGCTTCATTTTACAACATCATCTGTAAAGCTCCAGAACCAGTCAGTGGCATATTCATGAAATGGAGATGATTTAGGGCAATAGCAAATCTTACCAACAGTGGCTATCCTGAAAAAAAATCATTCCAAGATCTCAGCATAAAGTTGTCCAGGAAGTCACAGAGAACTTCTGAACAACATTCAGGAATCTTCTTGCTTCTCTAGCCATGGCTAGAGTGTTTAGAAAAGTAGCAGGCAAAGTGGAATTTGTGTGAAAGTAGCAAGGCAAATACCAGAACGTTGATGCTCATTTCTAGATTGCCACAAACCACTAAGACCTCCATTGAAATATTTTACAGAAATATGTGGAAATCAGTGGTTGAACGATTGGTGTTATGTTTCATAGAAACCAAGCTTTACATTCTGATTGATTGAGCGATCTACCTTCTGAGTCTCAACAAACTCTAGGTCCATGATGGCGAACCTACGGCACGCGTGCCAGAGGTGGCACGCAGAGCCCTCTCTATGGGCACACGTGCCGTTGCCAGCTGCTCTTCTGGGTTCCGTCGCGTGCTTGTGCACCGGCCAGCTGGTCTGGCGCACATGTGCACCGGCTAGCTGCTCTCTTCCAGGTTCCGGCGTGCACATGTGTGCCGGCCAGCTGGTCCTCGCGCGAACACTCGGTGCCGAAAAGGTTAACCATCACTAGGTGGTATATATCAGTAGGATTCAGAAGAAGCGATAATATTCAATGACAGAGATGCAAACATTCAAAAAATGCAGAAGTGGTAAATAATTTTTCAAAGAACAGTGGTGGTTAAACTGGTCAGTGGGCCAATTGTGGATTTCTGTTTTCCCACAAGCCTTCTGGCAGCAGGTAACAAGTAGAAGTTTATGATACATTAAAAAAAATGAAGCTCAGAAAAGGTCTTGTTCAAACTCAGAACATTTCCAGAGGAATTGAACAACATTGGAACACTTTTGGTAAAGTTGGAATAATCCATGTAAAACAGAGGTGTCCAACCTTGACAGCATTTAAGACTTGCGGACTTCACAAGATGGCTGGCTGGGGAATTCTGGGAGTTAAAGTTCACAAGTCTTAAAATTGCCAAAGTTGGACAGGCTTTTGAGGTCAGAATGTTTTGAATTTGAAAGGTTTTGCATACTTCAAATGTGAAAGATCTGCAGAGAGAAAGTAGTGCAGAAAAGCACTATAGTTTTAATCTGCCCAATATTGGTCACGGTGCAGATCTTGTTACTTTTCTATTGCTATTAGTTATAGAAATTCAACATCATGTCTCAAAAGTGGTAGGAAGGGAGATACGATAAGGTTCCCTTCCCCTTTAACTACTTCCAACAAAAATCACTTCCTGTTGTTAGACTGACATTGATGGTCCATTCTGAAGTCACAGAGCTCCTCTCTGCCTCTTTTAAAATTATTGGACATCCTAGATATCGCAAATGTTATATTTCACTTGGATGAGTTGTCAGTGGACCAGAATGATAACCCACACTACCCAGAGGTACTAGCAGCTTGGATTGATTCTAAATCCAACTCTACTCAAACCTTATCCTTCCTCTCCCCCAAGTAAGAGCTGCTATTTAGCTCTTAAAACAACATTAAGCAATTAACATATTTTTTGTCCCTTCCTTCTAGGATGGCAAAGTGAATGGTGTAACAGACTCAACAAGGATTTTGGGATATACCTTTCTTCACCCAAGTGTTGTTCCACGCCCCCACGTACAGTCCATTACTTTGACTCCTCAGGATGAATTCTTCATCCTGGGCAGCAAAGGCCTGTGGGACAGTCTCTCCATCGACGAAGCTGTGGAGGCTGTCAGGAACGTGCCCGATGCCCTTGGAGCTGCCAAGAAACTTTGCACGTTGGCTCAGAGCTATGGCTGCAACGATAGCCTCAGTGCCGTGGTGGTTCAGCTCAACGTAACTGAGGATAGCTTCTGCTGCTGTGAGTTAAACGGGGTCCCTCCTCCCAGCCCGGGTAGCTTCCCCCAGTCTGTCAATGTAGTAATCAAAGATAAGCCTTCTGATGCTTTGGGGATGCCTTCGTCGAGCAGCGGCATGGCCTCTGAGATCAGCAGCGAGATCTCCACTTCCGAAATGAGCAGCGAGGTTGGATCCACGGCCTCTGATGAGCCACCTCAGGTAACCATGAACGAAAACAGCCCCGCTTACCCTAATGAACAGCGCTGTATGCTCCACCCAGTTTGCCTCTCCAACTCCTTCCAAAGGCAGCTGTCCAGCGCTACGTTTTCCAGCGCCTTTTCAGACAATGGCCTTGACAGTGACGACGAGGAGCCAATCGAAGGGGTCTTTTCTAATGGCAGCAGAGTCGAAGTGGAAGTGGACATCCACTGCGGTCGTGCAAAGGAGAAGCAGATGGTGCTGCAGGCCCCAGTGGAAGTCCCCGACGAAGGCATCGTCATCAGTGCGAATGAAGAAGACACGTGCCTCCTTCGGAAGGCCGACGCTTCTGCCACTGGCACGATTGGGCGGCGCCGAGGCAACGGCTCAGTGGCTCCTCAGGAGAGGAGCCACAACCTAATTGAAGTAGCAGCTGATGCGCCACTCAGGAAGACAGGGGGCTATTTTGCTGCTCCAGCTCAGCCAGATCCAGATGATCAGTTCATCATCCCACCAGAGCTTGAGGAGGAGGTGAAGGAGATAATGAAGCAACATCATGAGCAGCAACAGCAGCAGCAGCAGCAGCAGCAACAACAACAACAACAGCAGCAGCAACAGCAACAACAGCAGCAGCAACAGCAACAGCGTCAATATCAGCTGGACCAACTGCCCGATTTTTACGACACACCACTATGACGGAGCTTTGGGAAACAAGCTAACAAGACATTAAGAGCTGGAAGCTCCTTAGGTTTGTATTACACTAATGAGGTGAGGAAGGAAGGAAGCTTTTGTTCCACTTTCTCTTCCAGATCCTTCCCTTTAACTGAGAAGTGCAGCTGCTTCTTGGTTGTTAGCTGTAATGATCACCAACTTCCCCCCCCCCTTTTTTTTTTTCTAGTGATGCTTCACTGGTTAGAAATTAATCTAGTTTAACCCTTCCCCTTCCTTAACATATCAGATGTGTACAAAACAAAGTGGAGAAAAATTAAAATACAAAAGGTTTAATATATTACAAAGAAACTGATGATGACGTTGATGTAATATTTTTTAAAATTGTTCTTTTTTTTTCTTCCTCTGTCTGGAAAACAGGGCAGTATTGCCAGTGCTAAATGATTAAGTAATATTGTAATACTGTTATTTCTTTGAGAGAAAAAAAAGGCTTTTTTGGTCTTGAAAATGGATAGACATTTGTAGAATTATGGAGACTAACTCCTAGGAGTTGCTTTTACTCTTTCAGGTGACTTTAAGTCACTGAGACTCACTAATTTTCTCTGAGAGAACAGCTGATTGGGAAATTCCTGTAAATAACTCAGTGTTGTATAGTGATGCTTCACATGTTTTTGTAGACCTGGCAGGAGGGCACAACCTAATAAACTGACATTTGCCCCCCCCACACACACACCTGTTTCCATTTACACCCAGGAGCTTTCGCATGTATGTCAAAGCTACCATCGATGCCACCAAATTGGGAGGGCAGGAAAATCCTATCAACGTATAGCCCTCTCAGCGGGTGAAGGTGATGAAATGTGTGAGGCCCTGATGACCTACTATGTCTGTACCACTATGTCCGGTTGCCATTTGATTTGGCTGGGCCCAAGTCAGCAGGGGGGGGGGACTATGTTCTCATGTGGAGTTGCCCACAAATGATGACATTTTTGGATTCCGATCCATACAAAATTAGCAGGAGCAGCTGTAACAAGCTGGGTAGACTTCAGTGGACTACAGGTCCTTGTGTTAATTTTTTTTTCAGTCTTCACCATTAACTTTTTTGGCACATTTTTGTGTGTTCCTCCCTGCTGTCACAACCAGCATGATTGTATAGAGTTCATTTACTGTAGATCATTTACATACCAAGAGTTATATTAAAGAAGAATGCACAAATGAACATGTCATAATTTTTGTTATAATAAATATAAAATTTACAAATATTTGCTGCTTTCTAGTATGTCTATACAAACACACACGTGCATGTATATAATCTGCAGTCTTCACAGTGAAAAGTTCAGGCTCTTACATTTTTTATTACAATAGTTGTTGATAAACTAAACTAACATTACCCTGTCCTCAGTATTAAAGAATTCCCATATTGGAGTGAAGGAAAGATACTCTTGTCTTATTTCAAGATTGAAGAAGATAGTCTTTGGCTAGCAAGAAGAAATTGTGGAAATTGCCATGTTGCCAGCGAACTGGAAGTACAAGAATAAATGGTGAAAGATTTGAGGTCAAAGCTGCACTGAGCCATGAAGCTTATTAAATGATCTTGGGGCAGTTGGTAGCATTTAACACATAAGTTCTAACTGAGAATAAATGGGCCAGGAGCCTTGAGCTTCTTGGAATAAAAACTGAGTATAAACAAAATTCAGTTGTGGGAAGGATTGAATTAAAGTGGACTTTTTTTCAACTTTGTGCTCAACATCCAGTTTTACTTTGTTTCCAACTTTGTCATTTGCGATAACCCAATTATCTCCAGGATTAGAAAAAAACAATTTACATTTTTTGGGAAATACTACTCTCTTGCATTCCACAGGGTTCTGAATAAAATATGGGAGATTCCCTAAAAGGTAGTCCAAAAATATTGGTTGGCCTTCTAATTTACTTCCATTTCAGTATACATCTTACATATTGACCCATGTTCGTCGTCATGAAGGTAGATAATGGCCAAGCTCCGTTACATCATTTCATTCTAGCATTCTGTTGGATTGGATAGAATACAAAGGGAGGAAGACAACAGGAAAAAAGAGAGGAGACAAGGGGGAAAGTGAAAAGGAGGATAAAAGAAAAAAATGTGAAAGACTGAGGGAAAAGTGAGGGAAACTGAGCAGGGGACAGAGGAATTCATGTAGGACTTAAAGGACCATGTGCTTTAACAATCCCAAGGAGAATCAATTTTAAACGATTTAAAGCCTGAGATTTTCTAGGGAATTTTTAATCCAAACATGTTACATATTGCATGAAGAGAAGAGAAGTCTCTCTTCATTTTTCTTTTTTGCCATGACAATGTGCTAAACAGAATCAGCTTAATCTTGGAATGAGTCACTGCGGATCTGCTTCTCTTTGTGCGACAAGAGAACAGGGATGTCAAATGCTTCGCCAAACGCCGTAGCTTGTGGTCTTGTAATAGCAGGTAGCGTTTTATTTTAGATTGACAATATTGCTACGCAAACTGACAAGATGACCTGCCCCGGAGCTTCATATGAACGATGAAGAAAATTGGAGAGGACTGAGCCCGGAGCCATTCCGCCACACAACGTTCCCATTCCCTAACAAGAACTCCTACTGCCTATCCAGGGAGATTGGGACTTTTTTTTTAATAAAAGAGCAACAACCCTTGGAGGCAGCTAAAAAGAATTTTGATGGATGGTTTAAAATGTTTTTGAGAAAGAAAGCAAGACAATGATGGGACCATTCCTCCCATGTAAGAGCTGCCACAACTCTTCCACAAGGAACGGGCCAGTCTGATCTCCATTCTATGCTAAGGAATGAACCTGTTGTGGTCCACCAGCGGCCTGTGCAGCTGGTAGCTGATTCGGACAGCGAGGAGGCTGGTGTGATGCGCCAGCAGCCTGTGCAGCTGGTACCAGAGTCGGACAGTGAGGAGGTTGGAGAAGGCTTGGTGCCAGAGGCAGGGATTCAGCCTGGGCCTTCAGAACCTCCAGAGGCTGCCATGAGTGACGAAGAAGAGGAGGAGAAGTCTGTCATCAATGCACGCGTGCGCAGAGCTGCCAAAAGGCAGGACTGGCTCCTGAGGAGAAGGACTACTTGGGAGTAAGGCTTAGGGCTAATTGGCCACTCCCATAGCCTACTTAAGGGATGACACTTAACACTTAACCAATTTGCAGGAAACAACTTCATTCATTCCACATCTTGTGCTTCGACACTCCTGTTTCGGCTCTTGTTTTAAAAGGTGTCATTTTTCCTGCAAATTGCTTCTGGGCATTATGCCAACCTCAGTAAGTTTGTGTGCTGTTATAAGACAGAGACTTTGTCGGNCTTTGTTGTACTCTTGGTTTCGTTTTGCTTGGACAATTGCCGGCTGTTAAGAAAGTAATTAACAGCTGTTGCACCGAAAAGACTGATTTATCATTTCATTGACTTTAGAACGGCTGCTAAGACAGTTCATTAGTAGTTTGTTAATAATAAAACAAGGTTTGTTTGTTACGCTGTTGTGCTGTGTTCCGTGGTCCGGCAGCTGGGTCAGAACAGAACCCAGAGTGGATGGGAATCCATGTCTATCAAGAGTCTCCCCAATACAGGAACTCTTTGACTTGTGGCCATTTGTTTTGACAACTCTTCAGAATTACCATAGAGCTGGTTAAAGGGACCTACAACCCGTCCTTGCACTTATGACTGCTGCGACGTCCCTGTGGTCACATGATCAAAAGTCCGGCGCTTGGCAACTGGCATGTATTTAGAATAATTGCAATGTCCTGGGGTTACCTGATTGCCATTTGGAACCTTCCCAGGGATCTTCTAAAAAAGCAGTCAATGGGGGAAGACATATTCGCTAAACCACCACTTTTATTTAATGATTTCAGTGATTTGCTTAATGACCATGGCCAAAAAGGTTGTAAACTCGGGCACAACTCATTTTAACAACCATGGCTTAGAGATTCTGGACCCAATTGTGGTTGTTAAGTGCTACCTGTACCGCCTGCTTTAATAGAAACACAAAGCAAAAAGTTGAGGTAACTTCTTTTTGTATTCTATTGCATTGAAAAAAGTCAGAAGTCACTGCTTTTTTTCTTTCTATATCTTTGCACTGTTTCCCTTTTCTATTGTCTTTTTCTGATTTTTGTTTCTATTCATATATTATAATAAACTTAATTAAATTTTGCAAAAAAAACACCACCACCTCCAGTCCACTAATGTTGGAACTTATAATTTCCCACTCTGAAACTTCAAAGTTGAAATATTTTGCACAATAATAAACCCTGCCATGCCAAACATGAAGTACGATTGTTCAACTGAATTACAACTTCCTGTAGCCCCAGCTGGAAATTGAGTGGATGATCACATGCAATGAGATCTTCAAAATAGTAGTTTAGCAACAGATGAAGGGTCTTGGGTGTCTGAAATTCAAGCAAGTAGTTTCTATTGCTATCGCTTTTTTTTTTAAACAGACTTTGAGTTACTCTTGACTTCTGGCAATTGCCTAAACACGTCCCTATAGTTTTCTTCGCAAGATTTTCAGAAGCAAATTGCTGTTGCCTGCTTCCTAGGGCTGCAAAGGAATGACTGGCCCAAAGTCCCCCAGATGACTTCTATTGCTATCGCTTTTTTTTTTTAAACAGACTTTGAGTTACTCTTGACTTCTGGCAATTGCCTAAACACGTCCCTATAGTTTTCTTCGCAAGATTTTCAGAAGCAAATTGCTGTTGCCTGCTTCCTAGGGCTGCAAAGGAATGACTGGCCCAAAGTCCCCCAGATGACTTTGTGCCTAAGGTAGACCTAGAACTCCCACTTTCAGGCTTGGTGCCTTAACCCCTACAACACTGCAATCATCAATAATAAAATAATAAAACACAGTAGTTACAACAGACAAATGGTTTTTTGTTTTATTTTATTTATTAAATTTATATGCTCTTGATCTGGGCAGCTTACAGAATGATAAAAAGTTCAATATAAAAATTGATGTTTAGCAGCAAACTGCAATGTTGTAGTGGGTTTCTGAGATACTTGGGGACATAATGTTCCTTGGGTAAATAATACCCTCACCATAAAAACTGAATAATAATGAGACTGTTGTTTCCTCATTTTCCTGCTTGGAGCTGCTTCTAAAAGACGTCCTGCTGCATTACAACTTAACCTCAGACAGGTGTCATAATTTCATGCATGTATGAGGAGTAGAGAGGATGAGAGTCCCACACAGGAGACTTATTTAATTTATATCTTTATTATGTTTTTTATAGACGGCTCAAGGTGGCGAACACATCTAATATGCCTTCTTCCTCTTATTACAGCAACAATCCTGTGAGGTGAGTTGGGCTGAGAGAGAGTGACTGGCCCAAGGTCACCAAGCTGGCTTTCATGGCTAAGGCGGGACTAGAACTCACAATCTCCCAGTTTCTAGCCTGGAATATTAGTATGAAAGCATTTCCTTAGATACTGAATCAAAACCAGTAGTAAGTTCTAAAACCCGTTGCTACCGGTTTGCGCGTGCGCGTGATGCTTCTGCGCATGTGCAGAAGCGTCCCGGGTGGGTGGGCGGAGTGTCCCGGGCGGGTGGGTGGAGCCTCCCACCACCGCCGCTACCAGTTCTAAGAACTGGGCCAAACCGGGAGCAACCCACCGCTGATCAAAACCCTCTTTAAATTCTATAAAGGCAGCATACAAAGCTGCTTCAGGCAACAGAGTAATGTATGAGGCATGGGCAGAATGTCTCATCTTTCCTGACTTTCTTGGAAATTAGGAAGTTGTGGCTATAATGCAGTCTTTGTGTATACAGTGATCTATCCATTTAAAAAGCAATAAGGCCAGGATCAGTGACCTCCAGTCAGAATGGTTTTGAATTAATTTAGGATGAATTAATTTGGGACAAACCCCCCTCCCCTTCCTGGTGGCTTTCTGACTTCCGGTCACCTGACACTGTTGAAGTGAGGTGTTTACACGCAACCCTGAAGATACAGAGAAAATGTCTCTCTCCCAGTTTAAATTGTCCAGACACTCAATATTTCCCAGAATGGAACTCAGCAGATCTTATGCCGGAGCATTCTACCAGCCCCAAATCTGTGTCAATTCCTAGTGAAAACTGCACTTAACCCAATAACAAGCCTAGATCATAGCTGGTGATTTGTCTCAGGCACTTTAAAAGCACAAAGGCAGGCAAGATGTACTACCGGTATATCAATGTACTTAAATGATAGAGAACTAATGCCCAGATTTCCTATTCAGTCATGGCACTTAGAAAGAAGAAATTTCTGAATATAATAAAGTTGATGGATCAACACCATTAAGTTTCAATCTGGAGCCAGTAACCGATTTCTGGGTCATTTACAAGTATAATCGATACATAATTAAAACAACTGATCTTCCACATATTCACTCTTTGCAATAACTATCTCACTATCTTTATGGTTAGGTATCTTCAAGGCAAACTAAGTTCTTGGGTAATTTCAGGGACACATCCAGGTGAGATCTTAAGACAATGATACAAAAGAGCTCTTACTGAAAAAACATATATCCAGGGCAAAAAACAACAACCTGGAAATCATTTCTGCAATTCCTTCCCTTTTTCCGTAAAGATAGTTACGGAACTAACTATGGAACTAAGTTCCTAGCTGGGAAGAATAATTTTTAAAATACATCTTTGATATTATATTATACACCTATTGTCTGTGAAAAAAAATCTTTTTTTTTTTTAAAGTCTGGCTTCATTGAGATACCTGGTGTAGATCACACAAGTGTGCCAAAAGTCCTTTCGGTGGGTATGTTTTCTTTGCTCCTATAGGGTTTTGGATGGTCGTCTTCCCTGTAGGTTCTGTCAAGATTATAACGACTGTTGTCCCGCTGCTTTTGAAACTGCCGGACCTCCCGAATGGTGAGGATGCAGACCACCAAGCTTCCAAAATACAGGCAAGCAGCCACCAGGCCGAAAAGGGCCACGGATGCATCCCCGCCTTGCACGATGCAATTCATTGAGGTGTAACCTCGCCTTGCGTATAGTCTTTCTCTCTTCAGGCACACATCCGTGGCATTGACTTGAATGACGAAGTGGAGATAGAGGCCAACAGCCGCTATATAACCAAGGCAGGCGAGGATGTCAAAGAGACACTCGGCGGCAAGCAGTCCAAAGGAAAGGCGATGGATAGGCTTTGCTCCACCAATGAGAAACAGAAGCGTTAGGCACATCATTGTCAGGCTGAAGGCTACCCCTCCATACACACAAGGAGCTCTCATCTGGCTGTACTGCATGTCCAGCTCGGTCACCTCTTGGAGTTCAGTCCCCTGAAATGGACTATACATTGAGTTGATGTTGAAAGAGCCTAGGCCTCCCAGTCCCAGAGAAGTGAAACCAGAGACCCCCGCCTGGGTTGCTCCTATGCAGATCAGCACCAAAATGTTGACAGTGACTTCGACAAACTGCAAGACACCTGCAGGAGGAAAAGAGATGGGGGAATGAACACCACCATAAATCCATTGGATGTGGCTATCTTTCATTCTGTAAAAATGCACCCAGAAACTAATGCGATAATATCGTATAATTGGGCAGTTTATTATTGCTACGGCTCTATCTCTCTTTCTGCAGAACTTCGAGGTGGGTGCTTACACCCACAAGTATCTCCTATAACAGAAAGTTAATGGATTGACTAACTGCTACTGTCACTTACTGCTAAAGATCAAAGATGGAAGGATTTTATATTTGGGTGCTGTCTCCTTATTTTTTAGTAAATCTGCTACATATACTGTAAAAGTTGAGATGTCATGTCCTGGATACTAGGCTCATCTAAATAGACTTATTTCTGTGGTGTCCACTCACAGATACAATCTGCACTTTATTCTGTGAATAGAACAATACAGAACCATATAATAGGATCTTTTGGCCCCAACTGGACTGAGCCCACATGTTTTAACTTTTTTTCAAATTAACTATAATGGAACATGTCCCAAAGGTGCTTTTTTCAAGAGGCAACTGGACTTTCTGTTTTTTCTTTGAAGACGTTTCACTTCTCATCCAAGAAGCTTCTTCAGCTCTGACTTGGATAATGGAACATCTTTATAACATGTTATACATGTTGCTACAATTCAAAAGAAGAATTCTTGACAACTTCATTGATTATGTGATAGCTTCACTCTCTCAGAACAACATGGCCATCTGACAGTTTCACCCTCAAGTGATTCAACATCACATGTTTGCTTTCCCAAAGTTCCAAAAATTTAAAGCTTTATATGTAACATACAAAAGGATGAGGAAACACCAACATGTAAAACAGAAAAAGTACTGCAAAGGGTGAAATAAATCACAACTGAACAATAAACTAATGAAAAAGCAACACAAACTTGGTGAGATTGCCAGCTCACTAAAAGAAAAAGTCCTTTATAATTTGGTGAATCTCTATAGGACAGTGATGGCTAACCTTTTTTTCCTCAGGTGCCAAAAGCGCATGAGCGAGCGCAATAACGCGCATGTGTGTGCCCACACCCATAATGCAATGCACCCGTGCCCCGCCCCATGCGCATTTGAGCACAACCTGCCCGCATCCCATTTTGGGCCTAGCAGGCCTCCCTGAAGCCTCTGTTTTTCGCCTTCCCCAGGCTCCGGAGGCTTTCCTGGAGCCTGGGGAGGGCAAAAACGGCCTACCCCGGCCCTCCAGAGGCTGGAAATGGCCCATTTCTGGACTTCCGGTAGGCCCGTTAAGCCCGTTTTTCGCCCTCCCCAGGCTCCGGAGGCTTTCCTGGAGCTCCAGGAGGGCGAAAATGTCCTCCCCCAGCACTCCGGAGGCCCTCCGGAGGCCCGTTTTGCTCCTTCCCAGAGCCTCCGCATGAGCTCTGTACTTACCTGGCATCCAAAATGGGCCGCATGGAGACTTCTGGGAGGGGAGTGGCGGCATGGGCGGGGCCAGCTGAAAATCATATTTAGATATAGGAAAGAATAAAGTTAAGAATCACCGATGATTGGATGAATTTAGGGATTGAAATATTCGTCTGTTAACAATAAAATAGATTAGAATTAGATATACTCAGGGAAGGGATAAGAGGGAAGAAGAGGAAGTAGAGAAGGAAAGAGAGAGGAGAGGAGGGAAGTAGGAAAGAGGGAGAAAAGGAGAAAGAAGAGAGGGAGATAGAAGGAGGGGAGTTACTTGAAGTATTGTGGGAAAACAGACGAATGACAAAAATATAAAAGGTGTAAAATTAAGATGTATTTTAAGGCATATTGAATAGAAATGTATAATTATATGTATTTGGATGTGATTTATGGTATATATATTTAGATTTGTTGGGGGGGAAAAACTTATTGGTAGAAAATCAGCTGGCCCCCACGCGCGCATGCGCAGTGGAGGTGACCTAGGGCAACAGCTTGCGTGCCCGCAGAGATGGCTCCACGTGCCACCTGTGGCACATGTGCCATAGGTTCGCCATCACGGCTATAGGACAATGGGAACAAAACCCAGGCAATTTACACACCTCTGACCTTAGAGGAGGAAGTTTAATGTCAAACGGTTTCCCCATCCTAATCAGAATCAGAATAGCTTCCAAACTAAACCATCAGAGTAAACTATCCCTGTATCAGACATTCTAGGGGTAATTTGTGTGCAGATGGGAGCCGGAGAAGATATATTTCGGGAACGGCTGTGATTCAATTCAGGTAGTCCTTGACTTACGACCACAATTGAGCCCCAAACTTTTGTTGCTAAGTAGAACATTTGTTAAGTGAATTTTCTCCATTCTATGACCTTTTGTGCCACAGCTGAATCATAGAATTATAGAGCTGGAAGGGACCTCAGAGGTCTTCTAGTCCAACCTTTTGTTTAAGGCAGAAGTTTTATACCATGTAGAAGAAATGCATAATGCATTAATATGCATCATAGTTGTTAAGTGAATAGTTGTTAAGTGAATCACTGCAGTTCTCAAGTTAGTAACACGGTTGTTAAGTGAATCTGGCTTCCCCATTGGCTTTGCTTCTAAGAAAGTCACAAAAAGGGGTCACATGACCCCCGGGGCACTGCAACTGTTAGGAGTCAGTTGCCAAGCATCCGAATTTTGATCACGTGACTATGGGGATACTGCAAAGGTCGCAAGTGTGAAAAATGGTCATAAGTCAACTTTTTCCAGTGCCACTGTAACTTTGAATGGTCATTAAATGAACTGTAGTCTTCTCCTATCCCCACACATTGCTTCCTGGGATGACTTACACAAGCCTTAGAACTGACATAAACTGTACTTTCTCTTCGTCTCCACCCCCCTTTTTGTTTGCAAAGAGAAGCAAACACTTAGAGAGAAGGAAGAGAAATATTTTTTTCTCCACCCTCCCCGGGGCCCTGCAGAGTATGAATAGTTTGGAACTTCTTTATATTCAGATGTGCAGGAAATCTTTCATTTCTTAGTAATTGGAAATTTGTATGACACATTGTATGTTGGGAGTTTAATTGCATACATTATGATCAATTATTATCTTTGAGACCGCCTCCTGCCACATAGCTCCCAGCGACCGGTAAGATCCCACAGGGTTGGGCTCCTCCAGGTCCCATCAGCTAAACAGTGCCAGCTGGCGGGCCCGCGGGGGAGGGCCTTCTCTGTGGCTGCCCCGGCCCTCTGGAACCAGTTACCTCCTGAGATCCGAACTACCCCCACCCTGCTGGCCTTCCGGAAAGCGGTGAAGACCTGGCTGTTCCGGCAGGCTTGGGGCCGTTGATCTCGCCTCTGTAATTGGCGAGATCCGGCCATGAAATGGTGTGTATGAGTTTTTAACTGTTTTTTAACTGTTTTTATTATGTTTTCTTTTAATAGTTTTTTATATTGTTGTGAGCCGCCCAGAGTCCCTTGGGAGTTGGGCGGCATACAAATTTAATAAATAATAAATAATAATAATCAAAGAGCACACATTTCAATATCACATGCACTAGCACCTTGTTTTCTATATTGTTGCCACATCACATTCAGCTCCTACAATGACATACAATACAACTTAACCAGTAAACAATTCTGTTACTTACTAGATGAATTAACAGATTTAAATTCTATGGAATGTTTGCCATCTTTTTCAGTTAGCTAGATGCAGCAAGGATAGCTACAATATTGTAAATACTATAAATCCACTAATGCAGGGGTGTAAAAATTTCATTCCTGGGGTCCCAAAGCATCTGCAAAAATCAATGCTAAATTTGAATTGTTGATGTGATAGAAAGGGAATTTATTAAATATACAGAGAATGGTTGTATTAACGTAATTTAAATTTAATCTCATTCTGGTGTTTTTTGTTGTTGTTTTTTATCTTGGCCCCTCTCACTTTTTAAAATGCCAGCCCTCATTCACAAAGTTACAGAGTGAGGTCTGAAGCCCAAAACTGATTGTAAGATTCTGGAATAAAACAATAGCAACAAGATTAAAGAAGACATGAGCAAAAGCTCTTAACTAGGGTAATAATCTCAAAACTGGGGAAAAAATGACTAATTTTTAGTTTGCGCAATTTGAATAAGTTAGATGAATCTAAGCAAAATGAGCAACAAGCCTGCAGAGTGAGAGCCTGCAAAATGAGAAAAATAAACCTGAATAATTATACTACAAATTTATTACCCAGTCGTGCTCAAGACTAAGTATAAATAGAAGGCTGTAATAGCCACAGAGATTACATTCTGGAAACTTTATGCAAACTTAGTTTAATGTAAGTGCACCTGAGGCCTTTCCTATTAAAACTACATAGAGTCATGCTTAAGAGTTAAGGACCGGGGCAGATTAAGCTAAATGAAATGTCCTGCCAACGATTCTTAACATGATCATACCTCAATCAAAACTTAAGAGAGCTTGATTTCTGAATCATTTCTTTACTTTCTCTGGTAAGAAAAGCTTGCTAAACTAGTCTTGGATTTGATTAATTGCTGCTAAGCAAAGGTAAGCATTAGTTTGCTTCTTTTTTTAAACAGCCTTCTACAGTGGCTACTTTTTGGAAGTTTTTCAACTTCAACAGCTGGATGGATTTTTTGTTTAAAGTTAATGTTTGTTCGTTTTTTAAATTATGTTCCAGGCTAAGACACTGTATTTTTTTAAAATTATAATTGTGTTATTTCTCCCCTCCCTCAATCTCCAGTACTGGTAGTGCTCAGCTTATGACCATAATTAAGTCCAAAATTTATGTTGCTAAGTGAAACAGTTGTTAAGTGAGTTTCCCCCATTTTACGATCTTTCTTTCTTGCCACAGTTGTTAAGTGAATCCCTCTAGCTGTTAAATTAGTCAAACTGCGCTTTTGGCAGCTATGGGACACACATAATAGCAAGACAATATGATAATATTGTGCTGTAGATGACAGAGTTTTCTATCTACTATCCAGCTCAGGAGCCCACTTCACGTTTTCATCCTCCGCTGCTTGCCATCCTCTTGCTTACTTTCTCCTTGAGTAAGTGTTCTTTCAAAAGGCCTGATTCCTTAACTAGGTAGCACAACAATAATCCACAACCCTTGTCTGAATTTATTTATTTATTTATTTATTGCCACCCATCTCGTTATCCAAAGCAACTTTGGACGGCTGAGCCATAGAGAACTTGCCAGTCTCTCTTTGTGTCCAGATGTAGAGACACACAATTACAACTACAACTAAATGGTAGAACTGAAATCCTATTTTTTTTACCTCACTGTAAGCCAAGAAATCACCAACTTTTCCTAAATGATTTATTTTAATGGGAATTAAAATGAATCTGGATCCACTCCCTCTGTAAGCTGTACTCTTTCATACAATCCCTCCGAGCAAGTTAAAATGTTGAAAACTACAAGACCTGATGCCAACTTCTTGATGTAGCCTATCAAAGACTTCAGCTGTGCTAAAAATTCCAGGGCTAAGAAAGTTCAAATAAGGACTCGACACGACAATAGCGGCAATATTTATCCCCACAGTGATTTTTATTAGTGCCAAAATGCATCCCTAGTTCAAAGAGGTTCATCAGTGATTCAACTGCTTGTTGAAGATAGGCATGTTGAGAATTTAAAAAGAAACCTCTCTAAGGCAGCATTTCTCAAACTTCCTGCAACCGTGGACTATTAAATTTTCAGAAAATGTGAGAGCCAATTAAACAAACACCTGCTCCATTTTAAGAAATGGGGATTCATCCATTTTAGTACAATTATTATGCAGGTAGTCCTCGACATACAGCCACAATTGAGTCCAAAATTTCTATTGCTAAGTGAGACAGTTGTTAAATGAGTTTGGCCCCATTTTACAACCTTTATTTCTTGCCACAGTTGTTAAGTGAATCACTGCAGTTGCTAAGTTTGTAACATGGTTGTTAAGTGAATCTGGCTTCCCATTAACTTTGCTTGTCAGAAGGTCACCAAAAGTGATCACATGATCCTGGGACATTGCAAACGTCATAACTATGAGTCAGTTGACCAGCATTCTAATTTTGATCATGTGACCATGAAGATGTGCAACGGTTGTATGAAAAACAATCATAAGTCACCTTTTTCGGTGCTGTTGTAACTTTGAATGGTCATTACATGTATGATTGTAAGTCAAGAACTACCTGTAGTTGCCATCCCTGCTATTTTTAAAGGCCTTTTTAGATTGCACTTTGCATAAAAACATTAATTCAAAATTAAGTATTTTTAATCACTTGAGATTAAAAGTGATTAAAACCTTTAAAACCTTTAATCACTTTTGTAGCATATTGTAACACCCAGGGGTGGGTTCTACTTACCTTCCCCACCGGTTCGCATCGTGACGGAAGTGCGCGCGACAGAAGTGTGCGCGCGTCCCTTCCCGAAAATGATCCTCTGCCGCATGCTCAGTACTTAAAAAAAACAAAACCCTTCCATGTTGCAAACGAGGCAACGAGCATGGAAATTAGTATACACCAGGGGCAGGCGGGCGGGCCCACTTTCAGGGACACAGAGAACCAGTTCGCTCTCGGCTTGGAGTCAGAGCTACCGGTTCTAAAGAACCAGTCAGAACCGGCAGCAACCTACCACTGGTAACACCCCTTAGCACAAATTTACTAGTCCAAAATAATCCTCAATAGAAATATTTCGTTTCAGTAGAAAAGGACTAGAGGTGAGGATGGTCATCTCCCACTAACAGAACCTCATTTTTACATATACATTGTACATATTGATTGTTGGATTTTCTAGTCACACATTTATTTTTGGGTTTCTAGACGAACAATAACTGCACTTAAGACCTGTACACCTGTTTACTATTGTTAGTTTCCTGAATTTTAATATTTGTTGCTATTTCTACTTGTATACTTTTAAAAATAATAGTTTTTAGTCATTTTCACGCATCCGATGTAGAAACGGGGAACCAAGGCAGGACCAGAAGGTGGAGCAGCCAGCTGACTACTGATGAATACATGGAGGCAGAAATAGCCAACAAGGGGGTCCTGGACAGCTGTCTGTGGAAAAAGATGGGGCTGACTTGACAAGCAGGTCTAAAACCATCTCTATCTATTGGACCTGATGGACTATGTGCATATTTCTTAAAAAAGCTCTCCACAGCCTTAGCTGAACCTCTTAGCATAATCTTCGATAAATCTTTCAGGACTAGCTCCTTACCCAACTTATGGTCACTAGCCACAGTCATCCCTATCTTCAAAAAAGGAGATCCCAGCAACGTCGAAAATTACAGACCAATCTCATTATGTTGCGTCACCTGCAAAGTCATGGAATCAATCATAAACCAATCCATTACCCGCCACCTAGAAACGAACAACCTACTATCTAACAAACAATTTGGTTTCAGGAAAAA
Source organism: Thermophis baileyi (assembly GCA_003457575.1). Classification (NCBI taxonomy): domain Eukaryota; kingdom Metazoa; phylum Chordata; class Lepidosauria; order Squamata; family Dipsadidae; genus Thermophis; species Thermophis baileyi. The sequence continues at coordinate 2,065,201 of QLTV01000804.1, forward strand.
ATTATCCTGTAATCTGCAACTCCTACACTGCAAAAACATATGGACTACACAACTCGATCAGGGTAAAGCAATAGACGCAATTTACATAGACTTTTGTAAAGCCTTTGATTCAGTGGTACACGACAAACTACTTCTGAAACTAAAATCTTATGGCATCTCTGGACCCCTACATGATTGGATAACTGCGTTCCTGTCAAACAGACAACAAGTTGTTAAAATAGAGAGTTCTCTATCAAATCCTGCACCTGTCAATAGTGGTGTCCCTCAA
>QLTV01000804.1:2065857-2098829 GCA_003457575.1 Thermophis baileyi
CCTACCTTTCAATTACTACTTCAGCTTCACCCACCACAATACACGAGCACACAATAGATACAAACTTAATGTAAACCGCTCCAACCTCGACTGCAGAAAATACGACTTCAGCAACAGAGTGATCAATGCCTGGAATTCACTACCTGACTCTGTGGTTTCTTCCCCAAACCCAAAAAACTTTAACCTTAGACTGTCTACTGTCGACCTCACCCCATTCCTAAGAGGTCTGTAAGGGGCGTGCATAAGCGCACCAGCGTGCCTACCGTCCCTGTCCTACTGTCCTATTGTCCTCATCTATCTGTATTCACTTTGATTATGTTTATGTTTATACCTATACCTGCTATCTTGTACATGTTTGACAAACAAATAAATAAATAAAAAATAAAATAAATAGATTTGGCTAGGTGTCTGTTAGTGAACACCAGGAAATGGGGCTCAGGCAGGAGGCGGGTGGTAGCCTCTGACTGGTGGTGAATGTGGTAAGCTGAAACAATAATATACTTGGGCAGCTGATGGGCTGGCTGCTAAAACAAAGCAAGGTTATGGCCTACACTTGAAAGGAGGCCGGGAGGAAGCCTGTAACTGTGGAGTCTGTCTGGCAAGAACAATGAGGGTTTATTCACAGGGAATATGCACGTGTAAAGCTTGTAGCAATTCTAGGTGGCTAGAGGACTGATAACAGGAACAGAGAGACATCCTGCATAGCTCAGCTAAAAGTTAGAAATAAGGATGGCCTGGAGCAAATAGAATGTGTACCAGATAATTCCAGGAGCATTCATTAGCCAAGGTTTAGGAATAGGGATGGCTAGAGACCAATAGAACAAATTGTTACATCATTACTAAAATGTTTATTAGATGATATTTCTTATATATCCTGCCTTGTCCCGCCTTCTGCTTTAGTGAAATTGTATAAAACTTTCTTAATCCTTTGTTCTGGGTTCGTGGCATTTTGGCCAGGACCCCTTTTCTCGGAGCGCTTCAATAAAAGGAAACAAAATCTGCACCTTGTGTCTGGTGTCCGTCATCGGCCTCGGCACCAGGCTCAGACCCGAGTTGGGGACAACACAGCCATCTCTTTGTTACCAAATGCATGGAAACTGGGGTTGAATTCACTAACAGTTCTAGACAAGCCACCTGACTGGCAGTGGGCATGGGGAGGTGGGGCTGAATTTGGTGAGCAGTTCTGGTCTGGCCAATTGGCAAATGAAAGGAGTTGTTTTTTTGTTTCTTTAAAACATTTCTATAGTTGCCCACCTTATAGCCAACTCTGGGTGGTTCCCAATCAGATGTAAAAAAAGAACACAAAAAGCGTAATACAACTATAAAACTAAGCACATTAAAAACAACAAAAACCTGTGCCAAGACAACTGGGTTGGGCTAGGCAGCAAGAGAAGGCAGAGAGTAATGTGGGGGTTTTCGGAGGACGTTCCCTGTTGATCAAAGCCAACAGGGAACTGATCTTGCTAACAATTTACTGGATAGACTTGACAGAATCAAGATGAGAAGGTCAGTAAGGTTACTATAGTCATCTAGGCAAAAAAAGATCTGCCCACATATATTGAAGAATGATGAGTACAATTGTTTTCCCATTTGGTTGTCTCAAGATGTGTTGGCTCTGGTGGCTGCAGGGTAGTAGGTTGGGGAAAGCTTGGCTACAGGGAAGAAAGGAAAGAGAATACAGATAACACCAAGTATATGATACAGAATGATGAGAGGTATTTAATTTAGCACGTTTGTAAGAAGAATTAGCAAGCAATCCACTGTAAAATTGTTTTGCTTGTGTTTGGCTACATGTACATGTCCTCAGAAACAAACTATAATTAACAATGGGACAGCTCACATAACAACTCATTTCAAAAGGGCAAAAGGTAATTATTCAGATAAAATCTAATTATCTACACGAATAGACAGATGCAAACGTAAACAAAAGTATTATAATTTGAATGGATCTATCTCACCAGAGTGAGGTCTATGACAAAATGATCCTTACCCCTACTCAGTTTGTGGTCCAGCAATCTTTTCTAGAAAGCAATCTTTGCTTTCCTTTCCTCTGATTATACTTAAATCCAACTTATACTAGATGATCTTTTAAACAAGAGTTCCTTTTAATATAAGATTATCCTCTGCCAAATGAGCCACATGGCTTATTATTGTGCAGCTTATTACAGGTTTATATGTCCAGGACATGTATGTGAACATGAACACAATAACCAGCATGTAAACTACTAATGTCAACATAAGCCTATCATGTCATCGTGGCATTTTTAAACAGAATTCTTACCTAGAAACTTTGTAGTACAGGTAGTCCTCAACGTACGACCACAATTCACCCCAAAATTTTTGTTGCTAAGTGAGACGTTTGTTAAGTGAGTTTTGCCCCATTTGCTAAGTGAATCACTGAAGTTGTTAAACTAGTAACGCGGTTGTTAAGTGAATCTGGCTTCCCCACTGACTTTGCTTGTCAGAAGGTCGCAAAAGGGGATCTGATACTGTCACAAATATGAACCAGCTGTCAAGCATCTGAAGTTAAATCACGTGATGCTACAACAGTCATAAGTGTGAAAAATGATCATAAGTCACTTTTTCCAGTGCCGTTGTAACTCTGAACGGTCACTATGTGAACTGTTGTAAGTCGAGGGCTACCTATACTCTGTAAATTAGCTTCCCTCACTCTCTAAAATACCGGACCACAACTTCTACGACTGACAGCCAGCATAACCGGGAAATGCTGCAACTGTACTGTAGTCAACGCATCCTGAGGGCACAGGTTGGGGAAGGCTGGTACAAACAGTAGCACTTTCTGTCCTGGAATCCGAGAAGTTTGGCATCTGCTCAAGAGTTAAAGGCCGTTTGATTATTCCTTTCAAAAGGCGATTCAAGTCAGCTAGCTGCTACAAAGCCTGTCGGTGGGAATCAGAGGCCAGCTAGCTCTCCGCTATTTTCCTGGCAACAAATATTGATAGCGCTAATTCCCAGAGGTGGCTCATATGCAAAGCCCAGTCTCAGTGTAAGCTAAAGCAATCTTGTTAGATAAAGAAATTGGACGAGGAGGAGGAGGTGGAGGTAAAAGGCTTAAGAGGGAGAGAAGAGCTTCAAATGCGAAATAATTAGAATGGAGCTGAAGGTTATGCAGCTGACTTAACTAGCATTAAATTCAAGTTCTGCAGGAAAAGAATGAAAACGCATAAAAGGCTTAATATTGGTTTGGAGCGGCGTTTCTATTTTTGATCGGTGTATGTGAAAAGAGGGCCCCAAAACAGCATATAAAGTTTCACAAAAACAGGAGAAGATCCTGTTAAAATGTATTTAATTTGTTCAAGAAGAAAACAGATCAGAGATGGATCAAGACACAGATTGGTGTTCAGGTCACTTTCCCCCAACCTTCCCCCTTCTTGGAATTGCTTAGCTTACACTTCTGTCATTTCATCCAGCAGGGACAAAAATGCTTTAATATTTGACCACCAGACAGAGCAAAGGATAACAGTGAAAAGTGTGTGTGTGTGTGTGTGTGTGTGTGTGTGTGTGTGTGTGTGTGTGTGTGTGTGTAGTTTTATATAAAGACTTTATTCTAATCAAAGGAAAACAGTATTTAAATTATCACTGTTTGTTCAATAGATATTCCACACTATCTTATATACACTCTGATTACAACCACTCCCCAGATATACATACCGTACTATATACATACTTTCGTTTTATAATGAAAAGGTTATGTACTCTTTCAGGGTGTGAGAAGATTTTCCTTATGAAAAGTAAAAATTCACGATAAGCCAATTGCAGCCAGAAAAATAGTTATAGATTGCAGGAAGAAGCCAATAAATAGGTTAGTTGGTTTCAGTCCTAAATTACCACAGCATCATTTAACAGAAACACTTCCAAAATGAATTAAATTATCCCAAGTATAAAACACACACATATGCAACATGATTACGCAGGCGAGTTTATTACAAATTAGTGTATTCCAGTGGAGGGGTGGGGGAAAGCATTTATAGTTGTTTTCTAATGTTATTTGCTGATGAAATTCAATTTACTCACTTGCTCATTTGCAAATGACCTTGTTGAGAAAAAAAAAAGGGAAGGCTGGAAATGAAGCACAGCCATTGTACTTTTATGAGAATTCAATTTAGGCAATTGCTAAACTACAGTTCGTCAAGATATTCAGTCAAATATAGCATTAACAGGACCTACAAATCTTAAGTCAAAAGTAAAGATCTCTGCAAAAATCAAAATCCTTGGAACCTAACTAAAGCATGCCACAAGAAGACAAGTGAGTATATGCATATTAAGCCCACCGTTAGCCTTACCCATTCATAAATGGCAACCTTAATCACTGTTTCAGGGAAAGATGAAGTCTGCCCAGCTTGCTTATTGAAAAACCAAAACAGGGGAGTGAATAATTTAAGAGCAGCTGTTGCAAAGGAGATATTGAGATGGAGCTGTCTGAAGAAGGGACCACTAAGAATACCATCTCAGTTTCTCTGAAGTTACTAAAGAAGCCTAATTCAATTGACAAAGTAATATCAATGTTTTAATCATAATAAGGGCATGGAGAATCCATTTACATTGTCCAGTTATCAAGTTCCATGTACTAGGTATGTAATCCAAGGGAATGTTATCCTCTGAAAATTTTAGATTTTGTTGCACAGCCACATTTATATAGTACCCAATTTCCTCCCAAAAATTATTAAGTGTAGGACACTGTAAAAATATATGTTTTAAGGAAGATTGATATTGGAACACTGCAAAGTTAAATGTATGACCTCGTTCAGTCAATGAATTGAAGACCTGATTATGCTTGTTGCTCATAAGTGGATTGCCTATAGACAGACTTACATGGATAAATATAATGAAATACAGGACTGTACAAAATACAGTATCTTAAAAAACAACACAATGGTTATACAAGTGTATTAAAAATGAATATATACATATCAGGGGTGAAATTCAAAATTTTTCCCTACCGGTTGTGTGGGCATGGCAGGGGAAGGATATTGCAAAATCTCCATTCCCATCCCACTCTGGGGCCAGCCAGAGGTGGTATTTGCCGGTTCTCCGAGCTACTCAAAACTTCCGCTACCGGTTCTCCAGAACCTGTCAGAACCTGCTGAATTTCACCCCTGATACATATACTGTTTATATAATATTTACATTATAGGTATACCTTACGACTGTAGTTTGGGACCGGAATTTCTAATGTTAAGTCAAGATGGTCATAAGGTGAGGCCTCCACATGACTGGATTTAATTTTACAACTGTTTTTACAGTAATTGTTAAATGAATCACATGGTCGTAACTCCAAAGTTTGCAGTCATTAATCAAATCACATGGTCTTAAATTATACTCTTTGTCCTGAATGGGTGTTTTTTTTTGCCAGAAACCAGAAAAAAGCAGTAAATTGTGGTCACGTGATTGTAGGATATGGCAACCAGTTATAAACATGAGCCGATTGCCAAGCACCCAAAATGCAGTCATGTGACCACAAGGGGGCGGTGCAACATTTCCTGCTCTATCATTACTTCTAAGATCAATATCCTTATGCCAGGGGTGTCAAACTCGATTTCATTGAGGGCCGCATCAGGGTTGTGTTTGACCTTAGGGGGTGTGGGCAGTGTGGCCAGGGTGGGCGTGGCCAGCTTGGCATCACTCGTGTCGGGGGCACCTGTGATGGCCCGAGCACTCTGCCAGGAAAACGGAGCTGGGGAGGGCCGTGCGCAGCCCTCCCAAGCTCCATTTTCACTGGCAGAGGCACTGCGGGCCAGTCCTTCGCTGTTTCCAGGGCGGCCCCGTGGGCCAGATCTAAGCACCCCACGGGCCGGATCTGGCCCGCGGGCCTTGAGTTTGACACCCCTGCCTTATGCTATTTGCATTTTAAAATATCTTTTCTGCATAAAAATGCATTTATATTTAAGCTTCTAGAATCTATTTCAAATCTATCCCCGCCCCCATCTTTCCACTTTGCAATTATTTTAACCAAAGGGGGGAAAAAAGAAAGAGATAAAAATGTATTGTTCTTGTTTCTAGTTTGGCCCTCAGCTATATGGAAAAGCAAAAATAAAACACTGGAGGCCATTTTTAAACTTGAATTGCAGAAAATTGTTTTATTGTCCTTGAAAAAGAAAACTAATATGCAATTATACATGTGACTACTAAGAAGTTGGTCTCATTGAGTTCAACGGAGCTTATTTTAAGGAATCTGATATAGATATGCAGTATACATAATACTTTGAAAGGTTTTCCTTTTCTTGTGGTATTATTAAATTACTGAAAATGTTCTTAGTTCCCACCAATAGCACACTCTGAGGTTTGTACTCATTCTGTCAAGAACGCATTCACTAAGTAAACAAAATTAGACCATTAAATATGGTTATTTTTGTTTAAATATGGTTTAAAAGATCACTCAAAATACAATATATGTATATATATAGAGAGATCATATAATGGTTCAAAATGGTATTGAAAAAAACAACAGGAGATGTGCAAGACCATTGAATGAAATTTCCAGGCCCATTTCGATTTCTGAATATATCAAGGAAGAAGTTTGAAAAATGGTCAATTGTCTTTGGAGGGATTGTATAATTCTTTATGAAGTAGTATATATTTATTAATCTGTTACTGGACTGTATCCGTTAGGATCTTTACTACCATATAACTGAACACTAGAGATTAAAACACACAATACCAGGTCCCCAATGCTCAATTTTTTCATAAAGTTGAACAATGAGATCTGAGGAACTTTTATGCTCTCAGTGTTGTAGACTCACAACTGACAACATTTATTGGACTATTGACAGCTTTAGTTCAGCAACTTCTAAAACAGGGGTCCCCAGACTCTTCAGCTCATTGACACTTTGTGAAGTTTCAGAGTTTGCATTGAAACCCCCCCCCAAACATTTATATGAAAATAATTCAATAAATATTACTTTAGCTAATGGTACCTCAAATAACAACAACAACAATAATGGACAGTTCCATCAACCCTTGGGCTGTATATTGACCACTTTGGGGAACCCTGATTTAAAGGATCGCAGGTTTCCTATCCCTTTGTAAAAAAAATGTAACATTATTCAATCATGTGCTCTTTTAGAAAGTGTTATGTAGCTACCCTACTATTCAATATTACCTAAATCTATAGCTTCAATTACTCTTCTTGAAATTGAGTAAAAATCAGTTTAATTCAGTCTGTGCTCACATTATCAATACAAGCCCTCCTCTTTCTGATAGGAATTTAGAATACTTCTATTCACCCCAATCTTAACTTCTGACAATGAAACAGGCTAATCTAAGACATTTCACTCCCCGCGATGGTAGAGAAAATTATTATATTCCCTCTCAAGGAAAATCTCATTAAAAAAACCCAAAGCAGTAAAGAGTGAACTACCACTGAGGATGCTGTTGAAGAGAACCCTCAAGAGTTCTAATTAGCCAAATGTGGGAGAGTTATGCAAGCCAATATTTTTACAGAGAACTTGAAATCATCTAAGTGAGCCTTCCGAATATGTAACTTCAAAACCTAGTAATTGAATTATCAACCATGACTGTACTAAACTTCCTGAGTTCCCCAGTCAGTATGCTCATGGCTGATAATTACTAGGTTTTGAAGTCACTTATTAGGAAGGCACATTTAGATGATCCCAAATTGTCTATAAAAAATATTGGCTTGTATAATTCTCAGGAACTCAGGAAATTTAAATGCACCCTCCGGAGGGGCCCCTAAGAGTAGCCTAAACTATCTCCTTGCTCAATGCAAAATGGACATGACAGCATCATTGACAGATGGCCAATTAGCTAAGAGAAGAGAACTACAGGTAGTTCTCGACTTATGACCACAATAGAGCCCAAAATGTATGTTGATGTAAGTGAGACATTTGTTAAGTGAGTCTTGCCCCATTTTACGACTTTTCTTGCCACGGTTGTTAAGCAAATCGTTGCAGTTGTTAAGTTAGTAACCCAGTTGTTAAGTGAATCTGGCTTCTCCATTGACTTTGCTTATCACAAAGTGATCACATGACCCCGGGATACTGCAACCGTTCATCAGTATGAACCAGTTGCCAAGCACCCGAATTTTGATCACGTAACCATGGGGATGCTACGGTCATACGTGTGAAAAACGGTCATAAGTCACTTTTTTCAGTGCTTTCGTAACTTTGAATGCTCACCAAGTGAACTGCTGTAAGTCGAGGACTACCTGTACTTCCTTCGCAGCCAGTATCTGTTAATAAAGGAATGCTTGAAATCTTAAACTTGCTATCGCTTAAGATGCTATGGACATTCATGAAATAACAGAGAAAAGGACAAATGCTGAGATTAAACTGGCATGTGGGTGATGAACTTCACTGTAGAGAGGTAAAATTTCAAAAGAGCTTTTCTTATCTGCAATAGTCTCTGTATTACAGATTACTCTTCCCCCGGAAATACATGCGATCACCACTCTTCTCAAGGGTGAAATGCTCCCGGTTCGCTCGTACCTGTCGGTCGCCGTAGAGCCGGTCGCCAAGGTAGCACGAGGCGCCGCCCACCTGCCCAGACGCCGCCATTTGGGTTCTTTTATCCTCTGCGGATGCACAGAACGCTTTGCGCATGCGCACAGGGTAAAAGAACCCAAATGGCGGCGTCCGGGCGGCGTCTGGGCGGGTGGGCGGCGCCTCGTGCTACCTTGGCGACCGGCTCTACGGCGACCGACAGATACGAGCGAACCGGGAGCATTTCACCCCTGACTCTTCTGTAACTCTATAACAGAGGTCTTCAAACTTGGCAACTTTAAGACTTGTGGACTTCAACTCCCAGAATTCTCCAGCCAGCTGGCTGGAGAATTCTGGGAGTTGAAGTCCACAAGTCTTAAAGTTGCCAAGTTTGGGGACCCCTGCTCTATAATCATCTGGGCTCCAACTAGCTGATAATGGGAATCCATCTCACATTTTGCCTTGCTTTCTGTTTGTTTTTTTTCTTTGTAGTTAATTTTTGGTTTTAATATTAATTTGCATTTCGTTTTTATCCTAAAGTCTCCCGAGCTTGCAATGTTATAACCTGCAATATTCAATTATATATTATTTTTATTTAAAAAGACAAATCGTGCTTTGCATGTTGAAAAACACCATCTTTATTTAAGAAATGTACATCTTGACTGTTGTGTCAGCTCCTACCCTGTCTGTTTCGAAAAAGAAAGTGGGGCCTTAGTCATTAGCCAATCTTTCTCAGTCTGAGATCAGTTTAATTGTGATTTCACAGAATTTCTGAGGTTTTATGATTGGTGCCTTATAGTCAGAAAAGCAGGATATAACTCAACAGCTGATGTGACAGAGACAACAAAGAGTAACAAAATCATCATAATATGTCATGATTAGCCATGAAACCCCACACGCAGTTTTTGCAACCGTTAGACTGAGAGGGGGAAAAAAGAAACCAAGAAAAGGAAAAAGGAAGAATCTCATGCCAGTTTAAGATCATGGAAGAACGTGATATAACCATACTGTATTCCCGAATAAGAGACTAATAAAAAAACCTCTGCCTATTAGCATTGCATCTCATATGAAAATTTGCAGTTGTTTTAGAACAGGGGTGTCAAACTTTATTTCATTGAGGGCCACATCAAGGTTGTGTTTGACCTTGTGTGTGTGTGTGTGTGGCCAGGGTGGGCGTGGCCAGCTCAACATCACTTGTGTCAGGGGCACCTGTGGTGACTTGAGCGCTCTGCCAGCGAAAACAGACTCCCGAGCTCCGTTTTCACTTGCGATGGCCTCCTGCAACCCTCTGCCAGTGAAAATAGAGCTCGGGAAGACCACCAATGGCCATCGCAAGCTCCATTTTCACTGGCAGAGGCACTGCAGGCCAGTCCTTCAATGTTTCCAGGGCAGCCCTGCAGGCCAGATCTAAGCACCCCACGGGTTGGATCTGGCCCCCGGGCCTTGAGTTTGACACCCCTGTTTTAGAACATTTGTTTACAAGACAAATTTTACTCCAAGATATAAGTTTAAATTACGTTGCCTTCTGTTCTTCACTCTGCCTTTAAAAAGTTCAGACAGTTTTCTCTCTCCCCCCCCTTCTCTTTTATTCTACTCACAAGAAAAAAAAGCTGACCATAATAAAAGATAGTATCTTTATAAGTCCCTTGAATACAAGTTAATACAGGTAGTCCTCAACTTACAACAGTTCATTTAGTGACCGTTCAAAATTACCACATCACTGAAAAGAGTGTGTTATGACCATTTTTATGACCATTGCAGCATCCCAATGATCATGTGATCAGACAATTGGCAACTGACTCATGTTTATGGCGGTTGTAGTGTCCCAGGATCATGTGATCTACCTTTTGCGACCTTCAGACAAAAGACATCAATGGGTAAACCAGATTCAGTTAACAACCCTGTAACTAACTTGACAACTGCCATGATTCACTTAACAACTGTGGCAAGAAAGGTTGTAAAATGGGGCCAAACCTCACTTAACAAACGTCTCGCTTAGCAACATAAATTTTGGGCTCAATTGTGGTCGTAAGTCGAGGACTACCTGTAATGAAATGGATACAGAAAAAGGCTTGCCTACCTCTTCGGGAGCACAGGTTTGAACATTTCTCCGAAAAAGTCTTTTTGGAATGATAGTAGGGAGGCGGGGGATTGTCATAGCCCTGCCTTGGTCCCAGATCGTTCGGCTCTGAGTCTGCAAAAGCCGAGGAAGATCTTGAATGTTCAGTTGTTCCTTGTGACAACCTATGGACAGAAAGAAAGGCAGAAAAAAAAACGGATGTCTTTGTGATAGATCAGCCTGTTAGGATGATCAGCAATTTCCTCTCCCTTCAGCAACAGCTTTTATTCTTGTACCAACACGATGGCAGCATCCCTCCCAGTCAACTACCTGACTATACTGGGAGATTATTTCAAATTTGGAAATGACTCCACCAAATCTGTGACAGAGTGCTACTATCATAAATGTTGTGGCCTGTCAGACGCTGGCCCCTCCACCAGCTGAATCAGATGAGGCGGCGTGGGAGTCAGGGCCAGCACCAAGGCAATCTGAGAGCTCCGAGGGGGAAGAGGGACTGGAGCTGTCAGAGACAGAGGCGGAGCCTGGGCCGTCCATCAGCCCTCAGATGGAGAGTCAACAGCCCCCAGGTCTGGAGGTGGCTGATGAGGAAGAGGAGGAACAGCTGGGTCCAATGCCTGACGCGCGAATGCGCAGAAGGCAGAGGAGAGGAGAGGAGAGGAGTGGAAATCTATGGGCCGATCCTTGGGATGGAAGAGCCACTGCTGCTAGCAAAGCCCCACCCTAGCTCCGGGGATAAAAGGCATGGGGTGGAGATTAATAGGTGAGGCAGACAACTATTCATCTCCCTGCTGGACAGACTTGTTAGCCTGCTGTGAGAGAGAGAGAGAGACTTTTTGCCGGGGCTGCTGGCGCTCCTAATAAAGGGAACATTTATTTAACTACAGAGGGTTTGTCGTGTTTGAGAGCCAGGTCAGAACAATAAACTTCTGTTTTCCTGCAGAGGGACAAAAAAATTGGAAGACTACTTATGTGGTACCTCCATGGGGAGGAAGTTGGTGTTTACCAAAGGATGAACTTACCCATGTTGTGGGGAATATTAAGTTCCCTACAAGATGTTAAACAAACTTTTTGTCCTAGGTCAGAGTTGAATCTGGGCAGGTTTATGGGTGAAATGTTACGGTGGATTAGGTATCTCTGCAAGAGGTTCCTTAAGTAGAGACAACGTAGTGGTGGAATTGACAGAAATTTCTTTGGAGGGAGGACAAATTAGGGAGCACCCATTTGTGCTCTGAAAGAGCTGCTCCTCACGAGATTTAGTTTCTTGCAATCAATTGTGGGTCACGGTTTGGGCACTAAGGGGTTTACAAGGTGTCCCTAATTGCTGGGCAGCCTTCATGGATATTTGACTAGCAAGAGTGTTAAGGAATTGTGCAGAGTAACCTCTGGGCCCTGAAGGTTTGCACAGTTCACCGTAATGTTGCAGTAGATATGAGTAATGGTTCAGTCAATACACAGATACGGTAAAGTGTATAAAAGTAGTTTACTTAAAGAGATAGCACAGTCCAAATAACAGTCCGAATCATACACGTTCAATCAGTCAGTATTCAGAAGTACAGCAGTCTTCTTACCAGCCTTTCTTTGTCTTAATCAGCCAAAGATTCTATACTCTCACAGATAGCTAGCTACACACAGAGCTTAATTGCAGACACGAAGTCACTCAGCAATGAATCAGCAAAAGAGAGAGAACACTAACCATGTTCTCTAGCTCCCTCTTATGGCCATTACTGCCAGTCAGAATGCACCAATGCATTTAAAGCCATATTACATATATACATTAAACAGTGATTTGTGGCTTGTTTATATTAACCAACCCAACCTTTTGGACAGAGTCCTAACAAAGAGCATAAACTCCTTAAACACTTGACGATTTAATTACTTTGCAAGCTAAGAGAGATATTCTCAACGGCATTGAAGATCAAAGACTCTTGGTGGCTGCCTTCTTTTTGAAATTAAGAAGAGGGGGGAAAAATCAGCTATTTTAAAGGATTTCAATTTAAAAGCAAAAAGCTTAACAAGATCGTGATCTAAGAAAGTTTCCAATGAACAAAGGGGACAGTGATTTTTTTTAAAAAGAAGAATTATTTTTTTTCCTGACAAAACTGCCTTGGAAAACAGTAAAATTAATTAGACTAGCAGACTGGATCTTTGTGGGAATGTTAATTGTTTGTTTTAAGGACAATAGTAATTGGTTGATTTTACAAAATAAGATATGGCTAATATGAGCTAAGTTGTGAGACTGCAACTGCAGAAAACTAATTGGGAATGTTAACAAAAATGTTAACGATAGAGAGAAGCAAAACGGGGGGGGGGGGAAGCCTATCTTTTATGAACTATAACTAGTACTATAATTGACATACTTTCACTTTCTCACCATGGCAACCCCAAGGAAAGTTGCCAAATTGGGGAAAAGGATGCAGGGGTTTACTAGAACAACTTACAGTTAAGGACATTTCACCAGTTTTATTACAGAAAATGATTGAAGAATTTGGCAGAAATGACTGTAATAATAATAAAAAAATGAAATGGAAGAATGATTTGCAGGGATAAAAAAAAAGATCTGGAAGAAGTTTTAAAAAACCTGAAAATCTAGAAGGCAACAAAAATTATAAATAGAGAGTTGAAGAAGGAGTTGGAAAATTTGGCATTATTGGAACGGAGAGAAAAAGTATTTTGCTTCAGATTTAGGATAATTCCACAAAAAAAGATGGAGAGGATACCAGAGATATGTGGGGTGTGTGTGTGTGTGTGTGTGTGTGTGTGTGTGTGTGTGTGTGTGTGTGTGTGTGTAAAATATATTTGCTGCCAAGACACTTCCAAGCTTTTTTCCCCCCACTAGAGCTTCAAGTATCTATTGGTACCAATGTATAATTTTCTCTCCTAGATCTTAACTTCCATGAAGAAGATGATTGGGGAAGGATCATGTTAGGTACCACTCTCTTACCACATCTTGCAAAGACCAAAATATCCCACTCCCTAAGCTGGACAATTAAGTTTAGGAGGGTGGGGAAAACCCACCTTGCATTAATGTTTCTCTACTGTTTACAGCCCTGTGGGAAGAACTTTGAAAGAGAATGCTCTCTCCCCTTCTCTGTGTACTGCAACTCTTCCTGAAATCGGATATGCTGTGAATAACAATTAAGCTTAGAAAAATCACTGGCACTGGCACTAATGGAAACTCCCACTCAAGCTTAACTGAGATGTCAGGGTAGAGATTTCAAGACGTCACTCCCCCATCCCCCCCCCTTTACATGCAACACTATTCAGTTTAGAAAAATATGCCTTGGCCCATTAAATGAGGGCTTTTTTTGTGTGGGAAAACACTTTGCACCAGGGGTGAAATCCAGCAGGTTCTGGAGAACCGGTAGTGGAAATTCTGAGTAGTTCGGAGAACCGGTAGTTGGAAATTTTGAGTAGTTCGGAGAACCGGCAAATACCACCTCTGGCTGGCCCCAGAGTGGGGTGGGAATGGAGATTTTGCAGTATCCTTCCCCCAGGAGTGGGGAGGGAATGGCGATTTTGCAGTATCCTTCCCCTGGAGTGGGGTGGGAATGGAGATTTTGCAGTATCCTTCCCCTGCCACGCCCACCAAGCCACACCCACAGAACCGGTAGTAAAAAAAATTGGATTTCACCACTGCTTTGCACGTACCCAAAACAATGTGTTCTTTCCCTATTCTTCCTGAGAGAACATTAAAATACTGATCTACTACTTATCAGCAGTTTAATAGGAAACCTTAACAGGAGTAAATGATGTGGAAATGAGAGGGAAAGATAGAGCATTAAAACTGTATTCTATGCGAAGGATAATTTCTTAAACTTACCTTCCACCTGGTGAATTTGGTGGCCTACTTCTTTTATCAAAATAATTGGGATTCTCCCTGGGAATGTAGCCTCTGTCTTGATGAAATTTCCCAGAATGGGGCATCTTCTATTTTGCTGAAGTTACCTACAAGTGGAGCTTGCTTCTGCTTCAATTTGATGAATGGCTAACATTCAGTCAACAATTTTGTTACTCGGTTAGAAACACAAAATAAGGCACGAAGGTGATCTATAAAAAAAGAAAGTGACAGTAGTAGGTTTTATTACTTGCTATATAGTATAGGTTAGAGCATCCTTTCCCAATTCAATACCATCTCAAAATTTTGGATAACAGCTCCCCAAAATACATACTTGTCAGTTTGGTTAATAACAATAGAATATTAGCCAGTGGTGGGATTCAAATTTTTTTACTATGGGTTCTGTGGGTGTGGCTTGGTGGGCGTGGCAGGGGAAGGATACTGTAAAATTTCCATTCCCTCCCCACTCCAGGGGAAGGATACTGTAAAATCTCCATTCCCTCCCCACTCCAGGGGAAGGATACTGTAAAATCTCCATTCCCACCCTACTCCAGGGGAAGGATACTGTAAAATCTCTATTCCCACCCCACTCCAGGGGAAGGATACTGTAAAATCTCCATTCCCTCCCCACTCCAGGGGATAAAATGTTACCTAAGCTTGGTGGGCGTGGCAGGGGAAGGATACTGTAAAATTTCCATTCCCTCCCCACTCCAGGGGAAGGATACTGTAAAATCTCCATTCCCTCCCCACTCCAGGGGAAGGTTACTGCAAAATCCCCATTTCCTCCCGATCAACTGGGCAGAGAATAGATGGGGGCGGGGCCAGTCAGAGGTGGTATTTACTGGTTCTCCAAACTACTCAAAATTTCCGCTACTGATTCTCCAGAACTGGTCAGAACCTGCTGAATCCCACCTCTGATATTAGCCCAAAAAATTTAGAGAGCACTGGTTGGGGAACAAAATGTACAGTGAGGCAGGGAGTTGCTAAACTAAATGATTGGAATTGCTACACTAAATGATTAGATCCATTGATAATGCTATAAATTTCAAAAAACAAAGGAATACAACAAATGGCAAAAATCAAAGGAACGCAACATTAAAATGTTGCTGTTTTAAGAGATCAGCAAAATTTATGGAATATAGGTAGTTGTCAACCTATGACCACAATTGAGCCTAAAATTTCCATTGCTAAGTGAGACAATTTTAAATGAGTTTTCCTCCATTTTATGACCTTTCTTGACACAAGTGTTAAGTGAATCACAGTTGTTCATGGTTGTTAAGTGAATCTGACTACCACGTTGACTTTGCTTGTCAGGAGGTCACAAAAGGTAATCACATGACTTCAGGTCACTGCAAACATCATACATGTGAGCCAGTTGCCAAGGGTCCCAACTTTGGACACATGACCATGGGGGTGCTGCAATAGTTGTAAGCGTGAAAAACGGTCATAAGTCACTTTTTTTCAATGCAGTTGTAACCTCAAATAGTCCCTAATGCAGCGGTTCTCAACCTGTGGGTCGCGACCCCTTTAGGGGTCGAACGACCCTTTCACAGGGGTCACCTAAGTGCGTGCTAGCCCGCCATCTTGGTGCCACCGTGCAGGGGTGAAATGCTCCAGCCATCTTGGTGCCACCGTGCAGGGGTGAAATGCATGTGCAGAGGGTAAAAGAACCCAAATGGCGGCGTCCGGGCGGGTGGGCAAAGTCTCCCGCTTCCGTCGCTACCAGCTGTCCGGCGACCCGCAGGCACGCCCAAACCGGGAGCATTTCACCCCTGGTGCCACGCCCCCTTTGTCACCTCATCGTGTGCGGGGAGGGGGCGGGGTGGGGGTCACGGCAGCGGGACAGGGGTCGCGGCATTAGGAAGGTTGAGAACCACTGCCCTAATGAATAGTCGTAAGTCGAGAACTACCTGTAGAGTGATCCTTATAACCTCGTGGAAAAAAAATCATTAAAATGTTTTAAAATTACATAGTTTATAGGAAAATGGATTATTTTACCAATGTCTGCTGTACCTCTTCTTGGGAAAATATAATTCTCTCTAGGATGGATTTTAATTCAGTCAGCCGCACCTGTCAAATGGTTCGCACACGCACAGTGCATCTTTCATTCCTCCTTTATATCAGAGCTGATGTGTTAACCGTGTCATGTTCATGAAAAGGAGGAATCTGTGTTTCGGGCATATGGCTAACATGCAAATGACCAGATAATGCTATAGTCCCGTGATGGCAAACCTATGGCACGCGAGCTCAGGTCCAGCGCGCATGCGTGTGCCGGCCAGCTGATTTTCGGGCCTTCTGGGCCCACTGGGAGTCGGGAAACAGGCTGTTTCCAACCTCCAGAGGGCATGGGGAAGTCCCGTTTTTTGCTCTCCCCAAGCTCCAGAGCCTTTCTAGGAGCCTGGGGAGGGCGAAAATGGCCTTCNNNNGGCCAGAAGCGTTCCGTTTGCCGACTTCCGGTTGGACCGTTTTCGCCCTCCCCAGGCTCCTAGAAAGGCTCTGGAACTTGGGGAGAGCAAAAAAATGGGCCTTCCGGTCCAACCGGAAGTTGGCAAACAGGCCATTTTCTGCCGCCGGAGGGCCTCCGGGGGGGGGAGGCCGTTTTTGCCCTCCCCAGGCTCCTAGAAAGGCTCTGAAGCCTGGTGAGAGTGAAAAACGAGTGTGCCATCGTGTGCCGGGAGCGGGGGGGGGGTCACACACGCATGTGCGGGGGGCGCATGGAATTATGGGTGTGGGCACACGTGCGCGCAACCCCCCTGCGCCCTCCCCTTTTGGCACGCGAACTAAAAAAGGTTCGCCATCACTGCTATAGTCACACAGGGAGGGTGTGATAGTAATACTGATTCTGCTCTTCTGCATTGCAGCTCTTTCTGTCCTTTTCATTTATTATAAGCCACAGAATTAACACCCACTCAGGGTTCCTGCTGCCTTAGGAATCGCTGGGTTTTACTACTATCTTGATTTTGATCCTTTAGATTTCCATTAAAAAAATAAATGTACTGACTGAACCAAGACAGCTTACGATGTCAACACTTCTACTGAATTATCTTAGTTTTACTTTAGAAGTACTTAAGTTATGTTTATTTTTTAATGGACTGTACCCCAGCTTTGGACTGTTTTATATTATGTTCACTATTTTATAAATGAACTGACAAAAACAGCCTAATCTCATAAGATTTAGCTCTATCTTTCATTGTATTGCCAGGAATGGTAAATCCAAGATCATATTCAGGTTTGATCTTGCGATGGGATTAAGTTGCACATCTTCCAGATGTAGTCGAACTCCCAACTCTCATCAGCTCCAGCCAACAGTCAGAGACGATACCATTTTAGCCCAACTGTATCTGTGGCACCACAAATTCCCATCTGTGATGCAGGGATCAGAAAGGACTACGATAGACTGCCTAAACTTGACTTATGATGAGAGAGACTGTATATTCTGGGAATGTGCTTGCCCTAGCCTAAGTTGAGTCATTTTAATTGCACCCTATCCTTTCCCCAGGTGGTCTACGGTCACCTGACCTTTTCAAAGTGGTGCTCCTCATTCAGCATTGAAGATCTGAGTGCAAAAGCAGGAATTTTTAAAGGCTTTTTTCCTGAAATCTATCTTCAGTCTGAAAGCAAGGCCAACAGGCAGCCAGGGATTTAACTAAGCCTTCTGCAACCTGATGCTTTGCAGAAATGTTGGACTAGAGGTCCCTTCAGTAGCACTCATGATGTTACCTAGTTTGGGTAATGAAACGTGTGCAAGAAAACAAGAAAGCTCAGAGAGCACCAAGGGCCCCTCTAGACTAAAGGTCCCTTCCTTTGCAACTAGCACGACCACAACTAACTAAACCGCCTAGGGCGAGTAGTTCAACCAGTTTCGGAGGACACCAGGTTGATGAATACAGGTCATCCTCAACTTACGACCACATTTGACCCCCAAAATTTATGTTGCTATGTCTGTTAAGTGAGTTTTGCCCCATTTTATGACTTTTCTGGCCACATTTGTTAAGTGAATCACTGCAGTCGTTAAATTAGTAACACAGTTGTTAAGTGACTCTGGTTTCCACTGAAGTTGTTAAATGAATCTGGTTGACTTTTGCTTGTCATAAGGTTGCAAAAGGTGGATCACATGACCTCGGGACACTGCAATTGTCATAAACGTGAGTCAGTTGTAAGGCATCCGAATGTAAATCACGTAACCCTGTGGATGCTGCAATGGGTCTTAAGCTGTTTTTATTATGTTTTCTTTTAATGGTTTTTTTATATTGTTGTGAGCCGCCCAGAGTCCCTTGGGAGTTGGGCGGCATACAAATTTAATAAATAATAATAATAATAATAAGTGGGAAAACCGGTCGTAGGTAAGTCACTTTGTTCAGTGCCGTTGTAACTTCGAACGGTCGCTAAGCGAGCTGTTGTAATAAGCCAAGGACTACCTGTACTGATATAAAGGGATCGTATTCGAGCAGAACAAAGCGGGATAAGTTTCTGGGGCGTTTTAAGAAGGGCTGTTTACAAATCCCAGATCTTCAAAGCCAGAATGGGGAGGAGACTTAAGTGAAGTCATCCAGCCTTCTTTATTACACAAACATAGGAAGATGTTTGTGTGCCCGATTATACGATACCTTATTACCTTATTTTCCCAACTCACCCCAGAGCTGCTGAAGGGCCTTCCCCACGTTCAGGAACGCGTCGGAGTTCACGGGAACTTTTTCAGGGATCGGGCGCAGCTTTGTCTCTTCCCAGCCGAGAGTCCTTCCGAGGGGAGCTCGGCGTTTCCTGGTTAGTGCGGCAGCGAGAGAGAAGGTGAAACTTCGCTCGGCCACGTACAACCAGCCCACCGTCGCCGCCCAGCCCCGCCAACCTTCTGATGTCGGGGAGGGTCAAGTTTCAGTCTGCAGCGCCCGCGGTTTCGGAGACGCTCAAAAGCAAATGGGAGCGACCTGCCCAACCTGAAGGGGCGGAGCGCGGCGCCCGAAGGTGGCCGCTTCTCCGGGGCGCTGAGGCGAAAAGAGCGCCCGCGGAAGAGGTGTAAGAGAAATAACGTCCGAAAGTGTCAAAGGTGGGGTTTTCTTTACAGAGATGGACCCGCGCTTAAGGGAGAGAATGAAGGACTTTTGTTGGTGACAAGACGGGGCGGTATTAGGTGATCCTAGATTTACGACCACAATTGAACACCCCCCCCCCCCAAAAAAATTCTGTTGTTAAGTGAGACATTTGTGAAATGAATTTTGCCGCCGTTTGACGAGCTGCGGTTGATGACTTAGCGACATGGTTGTTAAGGGAATCTGGCTTCCCCATTGACGTGGCTTGTCAGAAGGTTGGAAAAGTGAATCGCAATGGTCATAAGTAGGAACCAGTTGCCATGCATCTGAATTTTGATCGCACGATCGTGGGGATGCTGGAAAGGTCGCAAGTGTGAAAAATGGTCATAAGTCACTTTTTTCAGTGCCGTTGTAACTTTGAATGGTCACTAAATGAATTGTTGTGAGTCAAGGAATGCCTGTATTGGTAATGTTGCAATGTAGATTTGGATGTCTGAGAGAACATGGTTGGAGGGCTCCTTAGGCTACCTGGCTGTATTCCTCCTTAAAGACCTATGATTGATGGTTTGATCTGCAGAAGGCTGGCTCCAGTTTCATACAAAACAGCTGTATTCTCTCAGCCCTTGGACCCCCCGAATTAGCCACAATATGGTCAACTCAACAAAAAGATAAGCAAACATCTTAAGTCACAAAAATAAACCAAAGAGGACTGAGATGTTTGGCAAATACAGTCATTATGTGTTAGGTTATATATATTTAAAGCAGTATTTCTCAATCTTGGCAACTTTAAGGCTTGTGGACTTCAACTCCCAGAATTCCTCAGCTATCACAGCTGGCTAGGGAATTCTGGGAATTGAAGTCCATACATCTTAAAAGTTGCCAAGCTTGAAAAAACACTGAGACAAAGCATGAACATAGCCGATTTTTTTTATCAAGCTTGTCCATTTTAACTGAGGTTATGAACTGAATGCTTAGACCCTTCTTGTATGCATCAAAATCTACAAGGTAGATACTTTCCTGTCTTTTCCAGGAATGCAACTTACTGTTGAAATGTATATTTTATCTGTATTTTAAAAAATGTGCAGAAGTAAAATCAATAAAGTTGTCAAATATTTGTAACTTTCAGCAACCGAAACCCAAAAGGATTGAGTTTTGTGGGGATATTTCTTTCTATAAAGATTGTTCTACAGGTTGCATTTATAAAGAGTTACAGTACAACAAAGATTATTGTTCATAGGAAATAGCTACGTTAATTATGCATTAAATTAACCATGTAAATAAATATATACATTAAACTGTCGGTTTCTATCCTGGTGTCTGTAAATTGAAGGGGGTTGGATGTGGAATGACAGGCTTCAGCTCAATGCTAGCAAGGCTGAATAGTTTTGGGTTTAGGCTCCAGGGACTTAATCATCTCAGGTTCTGGATGGGCTGGCACTAGAGATGTGAAGGCCCGGAAAAATACCGGAAATATTTGGAAAAAAAACGGGTTTTTTCCATTTTTTTTTCCTGAAGGCTTTTTTGTTTTTTTCCAAAAAATTGGAAAAATTGAAAAAACAACAACATTGTGGAATATTTTATTTTAACATGATGAATAAAATATTTTAAGACAGGGTGTTCAAATATTTTCCAAATGATTTCTAAAAAAAATGTACGAGATCGATACACTATATTTTTAATATGCTAGTTGTAATAATTTTATGTCAAGTCAAATTGTCCATAGTCATATTTTATGTTCCTAAAGTAACAGAATGACTTTCAATCTTAAAAAGACAAAAAAGTGCTAATGTAGCCTTTTTTTTCAATTTTTCCGAAAATTTCCGTTCCCCCCCAAAAAACGGGAAAAAAATGGGTTTTTTTCCGAGCTTCAAAATTTCCGGAAATTTTACATCTCTAGCTGGCACTGCCCCAAAAAAGACTCAGTTTGCAAACCGAGGGTTTTCCTGGGTGACAGTCTGGTGACAGTCATGATCAGGGGGGCAGTTGCACCTGTTCCTGGATCAGGAGGTTCTGTTCTCATTCATGTGCTGGTCACGTCCTGAATGGATTACTGAAATGTGCTCTATATGGGGCTGCCCTTGAACATCTGGAATTGCAGCTGGTGCAAATGTGACAATGTGGGCAATTACGTGTGCTTTTCTCCATAAGCACATATTACACCTCTGCTCTACAGGCTGCATTGGCTGCCACATGCTTCTGTAGTCAATTCAAGGGGTTGGTGATGAGCTATAAAGCCCTACAGGGCATGGGGTAAGGATATTTATTTCAATCAGAATAGAGCTGGAAGGGACCCTGGAGGTCTTCTAGTCCAACCCCCAGCTCAGGCAGGAAACCCTATACCATTTCAGACAAGTGGCTGTCCAGTCTCTTCTTATAAACCTCCAGTGATGAAGCACCCACAACTTCTGAAGGCAAACTGTTCCACTGGCTAATTGTTCTCAGTGTTATGAAGTTTCTCCTTAATTCCAGGTTGCTTCTCTCCTTGATTAGTTTCCATCCATTGTTTCTTGTCTTGCCTTCTGGTGTTTTGGAAAATAAGTTGACCGTCTGCCCCTCAAATACTGGAATACTTTGGAATATTGGGGTGGTGGTGGTGGTGGAATCACCTCTTTCTGGTTACATCTACTTGTCCCATCAGGTTTGGCATGAGAGGCATGTTATGGGTCCTGTCTACAAAGCAGGGTGTCATCTGATGGAACCTAGGAAGAGAAGTCCCACCCTCTGAAACATCTTTCCCCCAGAGGTTAGATTGACCCTGATCTTGTGGGCCTTCAGAAAGCTCTGAAGATGTGGCATTGCCATCACACTTGGCTTGGGGCTCTGATGATGATGGAGGGCGTTTACAATTATGGTTTGAATGTGAAGTATTGATTGGATTTGCTGCTGTTTATGAATGCTTTTTTGTGCCTTAATGTGGTTTTTATTGATAGGTTTGTATGTGACTATGTTTGTTTCGTATTGATTTGTTGAAACTTTGAAGCTGTTTTTACTGTTGTGCTTCATCCAGAGTCACTTATGTGAGATGGTGGCTATATTGAATGAATGATTAAATAAATAAATCCAAAGTGTACATATTTGCCTACAGACCGCTCCATAGAAAACATTGGTAACTTTGCAGTTGTTTGGATCCTCCTCAATCTCCTTTTTAAAGCAAATGCCACAAATTTAATCTGCTCTTATATAGAACAGACTCTTTACTGTTGCATCCTTGTAAGAGCCACCCTAAACTGCCTCATGTATCGTGTGTGTGTTTGTATGTGTGTTTGTATGGTGCGTGTATGTGTGTGTGAGCATGCAGAGCAAAACCTTAGCCTGCACCTACTGATGCATTAATGTAAAAATATAAATCTAAATTAAACTATCTGCTGAACTTCTCCCTGCTCTAAATACGGGGAAAGCATCAGTGTATTTTAAAAATAACACAATACAAGGGGTGGGGGAAACCATAACACCTTTGCCAGGTGAAAGTAATCAGGAAAAATTAGAAGAAACAGGATAATCTACTACCATATCAAATATAAATGTATGCTCTGGGAAAATTATAAAGGATCAACAGACATCTGCTCAAATTCAATCTGCTGTTCCACCATTTTCTAAAACTGTAAATTTAATTGCTTCCCATTTCGGTGTTTCTCCTGAGAAACAACAGATCACCAGGAGTTTAGCTATTACAGCAACCTTTGGATTTTAAAAATGAGAGCAACAGAGGAGATGCTTCCATGGTTCTTGGAAAAATGCAACTCCAAACAGTTGTAATAAGAGAGCAAGGGAGAGGGGATAGCAACGGAATAGTAGATGATACCTTTCATTAGTACAATGCCAAGCTGGAAATTATAGAAAATAGTTTGCCTCTTCCAAATTGCAGATGAAATTAACTACAAAGATATAAATAAGTAAATAAATCCTGAATGTGAATGTATAGTCATGCCAAGAAAAGTTCAAATAATCATAAAATCATAGGACTGGAAGGGACCTTGGAGGTCTTCTAGTCTAACCCCTTGCCTAAGGCAGGAGTCCTTATACCATTCCAGACAAACGGTTGTCCCGTCTTTTCTTGAAAACTTCCAGTGATGGAGCACCCACAGGAGGCAAGCTGTTTTACTGGTTAATCGTTCTCACTGTCAGTTGAGAGATTGGTCAATTTTCTCTGGTACTGAGTTATTACTAACATGTTACACTTAAATTACACTGGACCAGATGTAACATTGTAGGGGACATGATTAGATTCTGCCGTAGTGTTGCCAGAGAAGATTATGGAGACAAAATTAGTATCTTGGTTTACCACAGGGTAAACATGCACCTGCATATTTATTTTTTATTTATATTTATTTATTGTGGTATGATTATTTATTGTGGTATAACTCATTGTTAGCAGGTTATTTTGAGTTAGGTCAAGGATGGGAAACCCCAGGAAAAAACCCAACTGTATCCAGATAAATTCAGAGAGAATTTTGAAGGATGGGTAAAAGAATGATTTGTCTCTCAGAGTCCCCCTGTTCCTTATTGATAAAGAAAAGAACGTATCACAATCAGAAAAATGTGCTATAAGACTACTGATTATTTATTTGGATGGTTTTAGCTGTCAAGGAGTTAAGGCTCCAAGAACTCAGCTCCTGAAATCCAACCAACCACTGGATAGTACCAAACAGATCAAAGGTGGGTTCCTACCGCTTCTAACCGGTTCTTTAGAACTGTTAGTAAACCAGTGATGATGTCATGGAACCGGTTCTTTCAGTGTGTTCCGTGGGCACCGCCATCTTGGATTTTGCTTCTGCGCATGAGCAGAAGTGCATTTTTGCTTCTGCGCATGTGCAGAAGTGCGCGCGCACGGCGCGACCCTGAGCGAACCGGCAGCAAACGGATCCAGAACCCACCCCTGAAACAGATACATAAAACTAATTATCGTAGCCTGCTGGTGGCTTGTGATCAGCCCAGTCATTCCTATATCATCTTGCTTCACATATCCAGACAGATAACAAAAAAGTTTCTTCTTGCTTAGCTGATAAAGAGCTGAGAATATAGGTTAGTTTACATTCTCAGAAGAAAATTCTCACAGCAGAAGAGCAGGTGCAGGTGGGCTAATCTCAGTACTGAATGCCAGGCTGGCATTAGAAGGAAGGGGGAGCTCTGGGAAGGAGAACTTCAAGGGAGGAAAAAGTTGGAAACGGAAGTGATGGCTTGCAGCTAAAATGACTGAAAGGGTCTTAGATAGCCATTGGCTCTTGAACGTGGGTTGTTGGTTTTAATAAAACTGAGGGAAACTAATTGTTTGTGCAAAGTGGGAAGGTTGCTGAGAAGAATGAATTGGGTGTTAGCTGAAGAAGTGGGAAGAGGAGGAGGAGGTGTAGGTGTAGGAGTCATTGGACCTTTCTGCTCAACATAGCAGAAAACTCACCTTGATAGAACAGACGTGAGGTGTGAAGAAGCTAATATTAAGGTTGGTCAAAAGCTAGTAGAGAAGGAGCTGCCTGGTAAAAGTAGGTTGATCAATTGCCCTTCCTTAACCCTAAGTCAGCGGTTCTCAACCTGTGGGTCGCGACCCCTTTGGGGGTCGAACGACCATTTCACAGGGGTCGCCGCGCGCGTTAGCCCGCCATCCTGGTGCCACTGTCACTTGCAGGGGTGAAATGCTCCCGGTTCGGCTGTGCCTGCAGGTCGCCGGACAGCCGGTAGCTACAGAAGCGGGAGACTTCGCCCACCTGCCTGGACACCGCCATTTGGGTTCTTTTACCCTCTGCGCATGCGCAGAACGCTTTGCACATGCGCAGAGGGTAAAAGAACCCAAATGATGACGTCCGGGCGAAGTCTCCCGCTTCCATTGCTATCAGCTGTCCGGCGACCTGCAGGCAAGCCTGAACCCGGAGCATTTCACCCCTGGTGCCACGCCCCAGAGGGGGCAGGGAGGGGGTCACGGTGGCGGGGGGGTGTCGCAGCAGCGGGGGGGGCACGGGGGGTCACGGCATTAGAAAGGTTGAGAACCACTGCCCTAAGTAGACTTTTTTGGTATCCAGTAACACAGAAAAACAGGTACACACACATAGCTTAATTTTATATTATAACATTCTATAAGTGGTTTAGATCTAGCCAAAGAAATTCAGTAGGCACTTTTGCGCAGACCATGCCATTGGCAGACTATCAGCTGGGAGGAAAGAACAATTTGCAAGGAATGCAAAACTATTGGTGAGGCTTGGGGCTGGGAAAGTGAAACTGGTCGTTCTGGTAAGGTGTGGCTGAAATGGCTTCTTGCTATTTCTAAACTATATAAAACTGGACCGAGCGGAGTCAGAACAGGGAATAGCCTTATTCATGCCTACAGGAGTCCTGATCACATAGAAGTTTATATACAAACAGCCGTTTAATACTCAGATCTTTGACTGCAATAATCCTTGCCAATGCATAGGTGTGTAGTATGGGGCATGACTAGAATGCATGCGTAATATGGCAGTAGGTTGAGCAATGCAGCTTTAATCCAGGGATATGAATCCATGAATAACATGGAACATTCTTCACATGAACTGCAATATTCAGACATGAAGAGGGTTATAGTGCAGCAGGTATTCTCCCATTCCCTTATGGAATGAACTATGGTTATTTTGGGTTACCCCAAAGAACAGATGAAAATAGATGGACAGTCATGCATGCACTCAGTCTGTATGGTTCATGTGGGGCAGGCTTGATCTGATCTCCAAAGTCATTCAAATTGTGTGCACTTATCCAATATTATGTTTTTAACCTCAGTAGAAATTGTAAAGAAAAGCCAATTGTGACATCTAGTGGCACCATTTTGACATTTACAAAGAACAATGAACATTTCTTTCTTTGTGTTTTTATTCATATGGAAATCAACACTAAGTGCTTGCTTATGTGAAAAAGGCACAGCAAATTTAAAATTAAATTAAAATTTAGAACAGTTTTCAGGCACAGTGCTGTTCACTGGAGCTGATTCAGGCCCAGAACCATAAAACATCCTTTTAACAAAATTCCAGGGAGGTTTGTGAATGTGTGAAACGGGTGGGTTCTAACTTACCTTGCTGCCGGTTCACTTCCTCCTGCACCGCATGGCCGCGCCGCATGGCCGCACGTGCGCATGCGCATGCGCATGCGCAGTGCAATAAAATAAAATAAAATAAAAAAGCCAAAAACAAGATGGCGACGCATGCGCAGTGCCGGAAACTCGGCTTCTGCGCATGCACAGAAGAAAAAATAAATTAAAAAAAATGAAAAAATAAAAAAAAAAGATGATGGCACCCACGGACCGGCACCGACCGAACCGGATCTGTGACATCATTGTGACATCACCAGCAGGTCGCTACCAGTTCGGGCGAACCGGTCCGAACCGGGAGGAACCCACCTCTGGTGTGAAATGACCAGATACAGTAACATACAGAATCCTAGTATGTTTTAGGTACTGGTGTTCAGAGTGTTTTAATTTATTTAACTTGCAGTAATATTATTCTAACCTTATACATGTTCACTTTAAGCCATATTAATATTTAAAAAAAAATATTGGTGATGATGTTCAAAGCCAGTTATGACTTAAATTGCCTCTGATTAGCAGAGAGAAAATGGCATTGCAAGTAATTGCTTTATATTCTTCAAAAGGTACAGTTAGCTCTAATTTATGTTTTTAATGTCATCAGGGTCAAACCCTATGGAAAAAAAGAGAGTGAACAGGGGGGCCAGTCCAAACATTAGACAGGTGGATAGCTAACTTTGGTTACAGATACTGAAAGGAGATGACAAGATATTAGAGCAGTGGTCCCCAACTCTTATGGCTTAGCAGCCCGGGGGGGGGAACTGACCCGTGCAAGCGGTGGGCTGGCGTGTGTGCGCGCGTGCATGCTGGTCCACCTCTTGCATGTCCCAGTTCCAAACCGGCCACGGCCTAGTAGTGGGCCGCAGGTCAGGAGTTGGAAACCCCTGTATTAGAGGACAAAACTCAATGTACCTTACAATCTGGCCAGTGCTTTTAAGTTAGTATGCTCTTCAATGGTGCAGAGCGGGCACCATCCATTGTCAGAAATGAACTAAAATTCAGGCGGCAATTGCGTCAGGTTTATGGAATGGAAGAAAGGATGCCACTTTGTCTCAGACAGAAAGATCACTCAACAGCCCTGAATGAGGAGATACAGAGAGTAATTCTGGTTATTCATGGGGAAACGACACAAAGTACCTTCCTATATACTGATATAGGACAAGGAAAAGAAATATGTTAATTTTCAATTGCTTTGGACCAGAATTCCATATTTCCATGATACTGGCTAAGTTGCTAAAGCTGTTGAGAACTGAAGTTGAGAAGCACCGCAGAATATCATGTGTTTGTAAGATTTATGGCATAATTCTAATATGCTAATGCTAGTTTAGTGAAGTTAGTAAATATAAGCAAATATATACTTGTAGGTACTAGAAGGTGAGCTCAGCTCGAGGGAAGCTTTACTTCAAGTGATATCTCTGTTGGACAGCAACCATCCCAGATGGGAGGAGGGCTCAAGTGAGGAATCAGTCTAGGCTCACTACATAAATGCAAGAGGGCTATGTCTGAACCCCCCATTTAAAAACCTTAGAGCCATGATGGCGAACCTATGGCACACGTGGCACAAGTGGCATGCGGGGCCATATTGGAGGGCACGCGAGCCGTTGTCCTATGTCAGCTCCAGTGCGCATGTGCGCGCTGGCCAGTTGATTTTTGGCCTTGGGGAAGGCCATTTTCACCCTCCCCAGGCTTCAGGAGGTTTCCCTGAAGCCTGGGGAGGGCAAAAAATGGCCCAACGGGCCTATCGGAAGTTCGGAAACAGACTTCCAGTTTGCCCGTTGAGCCATTTTTTTGCCCTCCGGAGGCTTCAGGGAAGCCTCCTGAAGCCTCCTGAGTGCAAAAAATGGCCCAACGGGGGGATGCACACATGCGCACTGCGGCGTGCGTGGGGGGGTTTGTGTGTCAGCACGCGCGCATGTTAGCGTGCACACACTCCCATTTTTGGCACGCAGGAAGAAAAAGGTTCGCCATCACTGCCTTAGAGCCTTATATGGTCTTTCCCAGGCAAATATTGCCAGTCTGGAGAGATGCCTGTATTATAGGCAGTAATAATAAATTAGCTACTTTGAACTTTCCACCCCTGTGTCTGGTTGTTTGCATGGGACAATCTCAGAAGTTTGGAACAGATTAAAATTCTATTCATACATGTGAAATCCAGTGTATCTGTATTGTTCCAACGAAACAAAATAAACCCGTGGGTTAACATTGCTGTGTGTTCTGTCCCAGCTGCCAAACCGAGAAAAACAACACAAGCAACGTACAAACAAACCTTGTTTAATACTCTTTAAACTACTAATGCTCTCTTAGCAGTCGTGTTTGTTAAAGTCCATCAAATCATAAAGAAGTCCTTTCGGTGCACCAATTGTTAATTAACGTCTTAACAGTTGGCAAGAGTCCAAGCACAAAGAATCCAAGAAGTCCAACAAATTAGGCTTAACTGATAAGAGCCACGAGAATTTACTGAAGTTGGCAGAAAGCCCAGACTAATGAGCAGGAAAAGTAATGCCGATTTGAATCAAGAGCCGGACAGTAGTTTCAAACAACCAAAGCACTACGTGGATTGAACGGAGTTGTTTCCTGCACATTTAAGTGGTCATTACTTAAATAGGCTAAGGGCATGGCTAATTAGCCCCAAGCCTTACGCCCGAGGAGACCTCCTCCTGAGGAGCCATTCCTGCCTCTTGACCCCGTGCATTAAGAATAGGCTCCTCCTCTTCTTCCTCATCACTGATGGGAGTTTCTGGAGGTTCTGAAGGCCCTGGCTGCATCTCTGCCTCTGGCACCGAGTCCCCACCAACCTCCTCACTGTCTGACTCAGGTACCAGCTGCACAGGCCGCCGGCGCATCACCACAACAGCCTCTTTGCTGTTGGAGTCCGCAACCAGCTGCACGGGTCGCCGGCGGGCCACAACACTGTGGTTCTTGGTTGATATTATTATGATTAATAACTTAGCTTGGTTTTTAGTTATCAGTAAGCCATGATGTGGGTGCTTTGTTTTTAGCTTAATCAAACATCCAAATTATTCTTTATGACTGAGTATTGATTTCCATATGAATAAAAATATAAAGAAGGAAATCGTTGTTGCTATGTACCATATTAGCTGATAGATATCAAAATTATACCCATGAGCAGATTTGGTATTCTCAGTGTGTGTTGTAAAAATAACATTTAACACAGCACAGTACTTAAGCAAAATGGTTCAGTTGAGATCTGCATATGTGGGACTGATTGGGGTAGATTGCAGGGGTGACACCGAAATATAATTTTATCATATTTTATCTATTATCTTAAATTATTGTATTTTGTTCCAATTTCATTTTACACTGTATTTTATTCCAATTTCATTTTAAATCGTATTTTATTCCAATTCCATTTTAAATTGTATTTTATCCAATTCCATTTTAAATTGCTTTGATCAAATTTTAGTAATAATTTGTTTCTGGAACTCTGCACTTTGATATGGCCCAAGGGCTAATCAATAAATAAAGATTAGGTATTCTCAGTGTGTGTTGTAGACATTCTTTTGAAATAACCATGTTTTGTGGATGTGACATGGCCAATTGGCCAGACATTTGCTAGTAGTTGAACTCTTTTTATTCTCAGCAAGTGGGCACATATCTAAACAAAATACTCCCTGGAAATACCAAAGGGTTTTTTAAAAAAATAAAGAGAATGTTGCAGACTTAACACTTTCTGTTGCAGTATGTTGTCTTCAGATTTTTTAAATAAAAGAAAATTATAAAAATATATAATCAGAAGAGGCAGGCACCGAGGCACATATTGCCAGGTTGTTCTTCAAATCATATCTTTAAATTTTTTTTCCACTTAGCTGTATCTATGAATAGAGAAATGATATTGCCAAAATAATAGTCAAAGCACCTTTACTCGGCAAAAACAAAATCATTAGGCAAAACGCCACAAGCAAATCATATCTGATTAAAAGGATAATCAGATTTATTTCATGAGCCACAGTGGCGCAGTGGTTAGAGTGCAGTACTGCAGGCTACTTCTGCTGATCACCGGCTGCCAGCAGTCTGGCAGATCGAATCTCACCAGGCTCAAGGTTGACTCAGCCTTCCATCCTTCCGAGGTGGGTAAAATGAGGACCCAGATTGTTGGGGGCAATATGCTGACTCTGTAAACCGCTTAGAGAGGGCTGTAAAGCACTGTGAAGCGGTATATAAGTGCTAAGTGCTAAATCTAAACCTAGGGCTACCAGATATAGAATCTGAAAGGCCACTTGATGGAAGCAAAGTGTTAGGGATGCTCTGTACCTCTTGACCTTTTCTAGTGGTCCTTTAATTTTTGCAACTCAGAACTACCAATGCTTCTCTGATAGTAAATTGGTAGTAAATTGATAGGATATTGTGACAATCAAATCAACTCTATAAAGACGTTTTCTCCCCATAATTCTGCTTTCTTTTTATTCTTTGCAATCCAACACAATGTTGGGAGGAAATTATAAAAAGGGTTGGCACTGGTACTGCCCATTGGCAGAAAAACTTTCCAAAAACTGAAGAAAACACAATCAAGTTTTGAACAGGGGAGAAGTGGCAAACCAAAACTGAGTTGGACGTTCCAGGGAATAATTCTCCAATACATCCCTAAGGGACAGTGAGTTGGGTAGCAACTTGAAAGGCTGTTGACTGATCCATTGTAAGCCTCTCTCCCAGAATGGAGTATATATAGCCCATCCCTGTACATGCATGCAAATGCATAGTAAACATAACATGCAGATAAAGTACAAACACACATAACTATACATCTCCTTGTGCATATGTGTACACACAGAGAGAGATTCACAAAACATGTTAACTTCCTTGCTGTGAAAAATTAAACCATTGGAAAGAATTCAAGAAACCATGCTCTGCATGTGTCAATGAAGATTCTCAGTCATCCAGATAGAGTTGTGTGAAAGTTGAGTCATGGCAACTGGACTTTTAGGCTTGATATGTTTTGCTGCTTATCCAAGAAGCTTCTTCAGTCATGCACTGTGTGCTTTCCTTATTTTGTTTAGATTCGATTTTTCAAGCATGTTCAAAGCACCACTGCACTAAGAGCAAACTGGTCAAGTGCTGCATACAGTTTCTTCCTCTATCAGCCAAGGAACAATTGCAAGTCAGAATTCTACCTTACTTACTGGGTGTACAGAGTTCACTCATCTCTACAAGAACTAAAGATGCAAACTCCCACCTTGTAGCCTTTGGTTTCTTAGTTCTCAGGCAATGTTCGTGTTGTACCACTAGGAGGCGCCAACTGTGAAGGATTCCATTTTACTACAGTATAGGAAAATTTTCCCATTCTTTTATTTGATGGGCTTCAGAGGGGTGTTCTGTGTGCAAAATCTTAGCTTGTGATTAAAGTCTAAATAAAATCTAATCTATGATATATGATAGGAGATGCTCAGTGCAGAAAGTGATAGAACAGGGACAAATGTGGAAAGCAATAAAGTTGGAATATTTGTTTGTTCTGTTTCTCTCCGACCTTTTTGTCCATGGAGTCTCAAACAAATACAAAATGACTCAATTAACATTTATGCGTATTCATCATGTGAACCCCTTTTTGAGTAAGCAATGTGGTACAAAAAGTGGAAAAAAGAATAAGAGATAGTAATCAAAACAAAGATACGAAATTCATTTAAAAAATGAAAATGAAATGAATAATGTTGACACTAACACCAAAGCTGTTTCACACCCTTCTATATTTCAAAGTATCCTTGCTTCTGACATGCCCATGGACAACTTCGTATAGTGTCTTTTATTTTTCTCACCACTATCTCTTTGAAGATTACATCAACTCCTTCAGCAACAACTTTCTCAGTCTTTCCTTTCTTCTTGAACCATTAATTCTTTCTTCACATATTTGTTTTGCAATGTGGACATTGTTTCTTCTCTGTGTGAGCAAGCCACCCAACATACCTCTTTCAAAACTAAAGTGTTGAATCCATGTTTATTTATTCTTCCTCCTATAATCCTTGACCGCTTTTCTTCTTGTCTTTTAGTCACACTTATTAAGTAAATTATTTCCACTGCATATTCTGTTTGTTCCATATAACAAAGTGGGCAGAAGCACACTCTTATCTACAGCCATTATTGCTTCTTTCAACACTTGTTTTATGCAGCAGTCACCCATAAGTAGTCAGTTTATGTCCATTTGTTCAGGAACCATTCAAAATTATGGTGGTGCAGGAAAAATGGACATACAACTGGTCATCAAAGTTCTAGTCATCACAGAACCCCTTGATCATGCAATTGTGAGTCAGGCAAACTCCTGGGGAGTTGCAATCACAGGATCACTGTTTGCAGCTTATCCTGATGGTTCCAAACAAGCAAAGTATGGGAAAGCTGGTTTGGAAAGTTGCAAGTTACTCCAGTAAGTTGCTTCCACTGTTTCCTCTCACCCATGCACACACACACCGCTTGCAGACAGCCTCCAATGTCCACTCAAGCTGTCATGCCCCCGTCGGAGTCTGAATCGGCGACGGAAGACGAACAGCTGACAGAGAGCGGGAGAGTGGCTCCATTGGCAGTGGAGGAA
>QLTV01000804.1:2111029-2135409 GCA_003457575.1 Thermophis baileyi
CTATTCTATTCTATTCTATTCTATTCTATTCCTATTCCTATTCCTATTCCATTCCATTCCATTCCATTCCATTCCATTCCATTCCATTCCATTCCATTCCATTCCATTCTATTCTATTCTATTCTATTCTATTCTATTCTATTCTATTCTATTCTATTCTATTCTATTCTATTCTATTCTATTCTATTCTATTCTATTCTATTCTATTCTATGATGTTGCACTCAAAAGCTCTCCCCAGTCCATTGCAACAGTGGCTTCCTCCCATTTCTTACTCTGCATCAAAAGCAATCTTTCCCCTACTTCTA
This sequence comes from Thermophis baileyi, assembly GCA_003457575.1. Taxonomy (NCBI): domain Eukaryota; kingdom Metazoa; phylum Chordata; class Lepidosauria; order Squamata; family Dipsadidae; genus Thermophis; species Thermophis baileyi. The sequence continues at coordinate 2,111,336 of QLTV01000804.1, forward strand.
CTGGCAGTCTGCATGTGGTACCTCATTATGTAGTAGGCAATTATTTTACTTCAAAGTCTAATTGAAAGAGCCAGTCAACTAATGCAGTATTTAAGCCAAAGGGTAAACACGGATATGCAACTGAATTATCAGTGATTCCCACACAGAATTTTTCCAGTAGGTCGCAGAAAAATATAATCAATTATTTTAACTGTAAACAGTTTACCAAATTTATTATAACTTGGTAAACTATTTCCCCACCCCTAATTATTTCATTCTTTTATTCTAACCCTAAGTTTTATTACAGTGCTTTTATGCATGTATATTGCAATGCAACTATTACATGGAAAACAGACTTTAAAAAGCTTCATAAGAATGTTGTTGGAAGTCTTAGACATAACATATGGTGAATGTACATCTTTCTCAGTTCAAGCCATGTTTAAATGTTTAAAGTCTAAGAGATTTTGTTAAGAATCATGTAAGGGAGAAGCATTTGTGTTTTGTTAAAAATTGAACTGAACAATGGAAAGTGCATGGGAGCTTCCAAAGGGAGGGAACTCTTTATCTAATGTTCCTTCAGAGACAAAACAGCTGTTTCTGCAAATTCAGAAAATGTAAAAATCAAGAAAATCTATCTTGTAAAATTCAGGAACTTGGACAGGAGGAAGTCGGTAATAAGGAGAGGATGTTAAGAAGGGAGAGAACCCTTCACCTGCTTTATCCATACGCATTGAGGGAATTCAATGTTAAAGACTCCAGATGTTGAGCAAAATATGGATTCAGAGGAGTTTCCCACCTGTTTCCCTCAGTTACATCCATTTGCAGGCTCACGAGAGAGCAGTTTGATTTTCTGCCAATCCTGTTTTTGCATAACTGCAAATGCAAGATGATTATGGAGTCAAAGTTCCTTTCAAACAATTACTAAGATGAGAGACATCATCATCTGCCTGGTAAAATTCACAGGGGTTGATCGTTTGGGAGTTTAAAATGTGAAGTATTTCTTGGTCCAGAATTTTGATAGTTATTTAAAAGTATACTGTAGCTCTGTGGTTTAGGATAAAAGGACTAAGGAATTCCTAGGGAAGTTTCAGCATTCAACAGGACCAGCCGGGATGGCGGGCTTAAGCAGCAATTTCTGCAGATTGGGGAGAAGTAGAGGAATCAGTGATATACATATACTGGCTGTCCTTGTGCCCCCTTAGCAATAGCAATAGCACTTAGACTTATATACCGCTTCATAGTGCTTTACAGCCCTCTCTAAGCGGTTTACAGAGTCAGCATATTGCCCCCAACAATCTGGGTCCTCATTTTACCCACCTCGGAAGGATGGAAGGCTGAGTCAACCTTGAGCCTGGTGAGATTCGATCTGCCAAACTGCTGGCAGCCGGTGATCAGCAGAAGTAGCCTGCAGTACTGCACTCTAACCACTGCGCCACCGCGGCTCAAGAACTCTGCTGCCACTGGATGCAATAGACAAAGGTGTCCCATCCTTAATTCTGAAGTAAGACCTATCAACTATTTAATTTCTAGTTGAGGAACTGAAGTTCGTCATCTTACTGTATCTGGCATAAGATGTGTTTGAATGGCCTTGCGATGTGATCTTCAAATAAGGAGAAATTAAAGAGAGCTCAGTTGCTTTACATGCAGAAAGCACCAGATTTATTTTACCAACTCCACCTAAAAGGCTCCTGAGTCAGAAAAAGTAACACTGAGCTACCTCAGTTTTCCTCAGTCTTGTGCTCTCTAAATACATTGTGAGTACATCTCACAGAATTGCCAACCCATGTTGAGAATTCTAAGGAATTTTACCTATTTGAAGGACATCTGGATGAGATAGTTGGAAAGACAATTTGATTTTGGTTATGGACATTTCTTATAGTCAAGCAAGAATGTGGGAATGGAATTTCCTCAAGAGCCAGGTCAACAGGGAAGATGGTTCTTTTTAGATAGGATATATGAAAATCTTCTTTCTAAGCTATTCAAAACAGATACAACTAATTGGAGGGAAGACTCTATTAAAGCCATAATGGGAATTTCATTGCAAATGATTTTGCTCTGTAGCTTTTCAGCAATCTGGGCCTAGTTTCAGCTCTTGCATAATTGGATAACTGCCAAGACCATTAGAAATAGTGTCAGGCTAGGCATCCTATAATCATATGGCTTTCTTCCAGTGTAGCCTAATGATCTACTTTGGGCCCCAAATCATAGTTAACTGGAACCTTTAAGCAAATGGCTTACAGCTTCCATGTTATCTACTCTGGAATTGAAAGGCCCAAAGGAAGGCATGTTCTAAGGCTTTCTTCAGTCTGAAATTGGCCATAAGTGATTTCAAGAATTAATTATTACATGGAACACTGACATCATTTAACAGTTTCCATATGACTTCTAGTGCAAACAGAGGAAAATATCTCGAAGAGCCGAGGTGGCGCAGTGGTTAGAGTGCAGTACTGCAGGCTACTTCAGCTGACTGTTCAGCAGTTCAGCGGTTCAAATCTCACCAGGCTCAAGGTTGACTCAGCCTTCCATCCTTCCGAGGTGGGTAAAATGAGGACCCAGATTGTTGGGGGCAATATGCTGACTCTGTGAACCGCTTAGAGAGTGCTGTAAAGCACTGTAAAGCGGTATATAAGTCTAAGTGCTATTGCTATTGCTAAAATATACTGTGTGATTCCTTGAAACAGAATTTGCTCTGGTAGACTTCTTCAAATGGATCTCTAGAACTACCGGTAGATAACTCTTCTATACTTGTGAAGATACAATCAACTTTTTTTTAATGGTCATCCCAATTCTGGCTCATTTAGTAGCAATTTCAGTTGCATTTGGAGGCAGCAAAAGCTGCATGTTTATCTTCAAGTAGAAAGCCATTATTTTGTTTAAAATCCATAATTTATCTCTCTGTTACTAATTGGATTGCATTCGTGATGTAACTGTCCTATAATGAATGATTTTGCAATCTAAATGGCAGAAATAATGCAGCATATATTTAAATCAATAAATTAGCCTATTCGAGCATTGTTGACTCTGTGAATAGGACAGAATCAAACTATCACCCAAACTAACTGACTTTGCTTATACTTTTTTCAGAAACCCAGCTACATCTAGCAATAGCATTTAGACTTATATACCGTGCACCACAGTGCTTTACTACACTCTCTGGGTAGTTTATATCTAAGAGAGAGTAGTCTTCCTCGTCAACCCTACATATTAGTTGGGAACTGAAGACTCAAAACATCAAAAAGGCAGCAGACTGAGGAAGTCTGCTGTATACAGTTGTAAATTATATGTATCACACCTTAACCTGATCCATATAATTAGAGGCTAAGTTGACTGAAAGCACATGTGATCTGTTTCTTACAATGTGAGTTGAGTGTTATTGCCAAGTGGAAATTGTTATCTTAGTTTTAAGTATCAAACAACAAAACTTATAAGATTCTTGTTAATTGGGGGAGGGGAAATATCACCATCAACCAATGTGCTTTTCTAACCAAAAATAGCTGGCTCCATGAAAAGCTGAATGGCTGCTTGATTTCTGATGAAATATGTAGAATTATTTCAATAAATGCGAATAAGCAAGCAAGCTAATATACAATACCCAAAACTGATTGGATCAGTATACATGTAGCCCAGGGGTGGCTTCCAACTTACCTCGCTGCCGGTTCGCTCCCTCCCGCGCCGTGTGGGCGCGCCATGCGGGCACGGGCGTGCTTTGTGCGCACGCATGCGCAGTAACAAAATATCCGGGGGGAAAAAAGCTGAAAAAAGATAGCGACTGCATGCACAGTGCCGAAAGTCGGCTTCTGCGCATGCTCAGAAGGAAAAAAAATTAAAAAAATTCAAAAAAAAATTCAAAAAAAAGATCCGGTTCGGTGTTGTCATCGTGACATCACCAGTGGGCCGCTACCGGTCCGAACCGGGAGGAACCCACCCCTTGACGTATGACTGTAATTGAGCTTGGAATTATGGCCATTAAGTTGTGCCAGTCATTAAGTGGGTCATCACATGACCATAACCGGTAGCTTTTTGGGGGTGTTGTTAAGTGAATGTGGTGATTGGTGGGTTTTGTCAGATGTTTACTGCTAGTGTCTGGCAAAAAAACATAATACATCATAGTCCTGTAATCACGGAACGATGCAAACAGCGGTAAATACAGGCTCCAATATGTGATCATTTGATTGCTGGGAGGGGGCAGCCATCGCAACTTTGAATCTTGCTCATAAGTACTTTTTGTGGGGGGTCCATTGTAACTTCAAACAGCTGCTAAGTGACTGGTTGTAAGTCAAGTACTACCTCTATTATGATAATAGTGGTGCCAGTAAAATAGCCAGATAATCCACTTGTCCTGAACATGCAATATCTGGTTACCATGACAGGGGAAATATGGTAAAATCAGTGTACTATGGAGGCCTCCCTCGGCCAATCCAGGCTCCTTGTGCCTAGAACGACAACAATTCACAAGGCCTGGATTTTGTTAGATTTATACCAAACTTTCCTTTTTGAAGCTGTACATGCATACAGCACATACCTCTCCTTCCCTCCAGTGTTTCACACAACTATTACACTGTTGTTGTTCTCCAGTTCAGTGAGGTGGATTTGAACATGGATCTGCCACTCCTATTCTACCACCCAGGGGTGGGTTCCAACTTACCTCGCTGCCGGTTCGCTCCCTCCCGCGCTGCGTGGGCGCGCCTCATGGGCGCGCGCGCGCTTTGCACACGCGCACATTTTGCACGCGTGCGCATGCGCAGTAACAAAAAATCCAAAAAGAAAAGCCGAAAAAAGATGGCGACCACATGCACAGTGCTGGAAGTCGGCTTCTGCGCATGCTCAGAAGGAAATAAAAAATAAAAAATTAAAAAATTTAAAAAAAAATTAAAAATTTTTTTTCAAAAAAAGATGGTGGCCCCCACGGACTGGCACCGACCGATCCGGTGACGTCATTGTGATGTCACCAGCGGGCCGCTACCGGTTCGGGAGAACCGGTCTGAACCGGGAGGAACCCACCCTTGCTACCACCACTATATCACACTATACAGCTCCCCTTTCATGATGTTTCTTGTGTGTTTAAGGTTGGGAAATAATCCCTATTCAAATTACCATTGAAGGATTATCAGCCACGTTGTAAATATATCCCTTATGCTGTAATTAGGAAAAACCTGACATTTTTTGCAGCATTGGAAGAAATTTCAAATTTCAAAATGGTTAAAAGTGATATACCAATGAAACCGCACTAATTTTATCAAAAAGTAAATATGCTCTTTTAAAAAGTTAACTACATTAGGTCCAAAAAGAAAATGTTACTATGTAGAATGGTTGCATTATGAATTTAGCAAATTTACTAAAAAGGAAAATCACCCTTGGTGAAGAAACAGCATGGTTCTTCTTTCATTTGCCATTGATTATTTGAAATCAGCATACTTTTAGACACAATGTTGTGCATTGCACCTCAAATTCAGCTCACTCTGTGCCTCTATTGAGACATAATGTTTGCAGTAAATCTACAATCTTTCAGTGATGTAGGGGGCCACCATCAACTAACAATTACGGTGCACATGGAAGGGTGACTTAATGCTGTCCCTCACTCCTCAGGGTCTCAGTAAAACCCACTTCCTCAAAGTAACTAAGAGACAAGCTTCTATTATCATCAAATGCTTGGGGTCAAAAGCAATCGCGACCAAGTATCATTTTAAAATTGGTATCATAAGAGAAATAAATACTCTTTTCATATACTGAATTTCATTGCTTCCAGGAAAGAAAAAATCAAGATATGTGAACCACGTTTACACTTTTAATACTGAATTTCATTTGGCCCTAGTTGGGATACAAGGAATTTTTTCCCCAATCCCCAAATAAACAACAACCCAGTGTATTAGTTTTATTGATCTTTCACTGGCAATCTGAGAAGGTTTCTATATGTTTAGAATTTATCCAGAACAGAAGAAGGGGTACTGGACTTGGAATTGAATGTCATTTTGAAGCATTGTAAATATGCAGCATATTATACTAAACCAATTATACTGGAGAAGGTAAATTAGGGGGATGTTTTGGTCAACTTCCCCCCAATATTTTTTTCCTTGGGAAACCATCATACAAAACATTCATTGCTTGATGTTGCGTATTGGTGCAATTTCAGTTTCTTATGGCAGAGGAATCACAGTTGGATGTCTTAAGCGCTCCTATCCTACATTACTACATTACTATTACTACAATATGGCTGAGTGGATGAATACTGTAATCAAAAGACTCAAGTGCAAATCTCAGCCTAGCCATGAGCCCGTAATTTATCCTGGAAAGAACGTCTGTCAGCACAATTCTATTCAACCCTTAAGAAGTTCAGTTCAGCAAGTCTTTTACATCAGTAAGTGGACGTAAGGTTGAATTTCTGTTTTCCAGACATGTGAAATACTCCACAAGATGAGATGAGAGGGAAATGGGATGAACATTGCAAAGCATAAGCAGATGAAAATATCTTGTATAATGTTACATCGTTTTCAGCTCTAAAAGCTGTGTTTTGCAGGATTTTCCCCTTAAATCAAAACAAAGTACCCCCCCCCCAAAAAAAACCCAGGAAGGATTATCAATCATGGTGAAACAACTGAGAAGGTAGACAAAATCAAGCTTTTATGTACATTTAACATCTCTAAAATACGTTCAACTTGAATAGTACAGTATTAATATTAACAATCCTTATAGCTAGTGCAGCCACAGTATTATACAATTTGCAGCAATCAAGGGGTGGGAAGTGGGGTACACACTACTGGCCATCTATTAAAGACAGAGACTATTGACGGACATTTGGACTCCTCTGGTATGTAGTTACGATACCAAGAAGCCCAAGGGGACAAAAACAACAGGAAAACACCCAGCAGTAGCATCTATTTACATGCCTGCAATGTGAAGCAGTTCTGAAAAACAATCGCAGCATTGGGCAATACAAGAAAATGAACTTTGTTCCAATAATTACTATTTTCTAGCAGCATAGCCATTCCTAGCTCCAATAGCGTTCTATTTTGACAATGTAAACGTTTCATTCAAAAACACTCTGTTCTTACTGGATGGTGCCTGAGACCTGTAGTACGATTTTTTAAGAAGAGGAATCTGGAAATTAAGAAGAGAAAGTGCTGAGAATGCTCCATGCTCTCTTGTCCCATAAGCCATGATGCTGAGATGCTCGGACAACCTCTTTTGGAGGAACATCATTATTCTGCCCTAGTCAACAGAACAGGGGTCCTCCAAATTTGGCAACTTTAAGACTTGTGGACTTCAACTCCCAGAATTCCTCAGCCATCCCATGCTGGCTGAGGAATTCTGAGAATTGAAGTCCACAAGTCTTAAAGTTGCCAAGTTTTGGAGAGGCTCTTGTTATAGATGATGGATATTCCCATATTTCTATTCTAGCCACACCAATTAAGCAGTTTTTTGAAAGGGTGGACACATCAATGTATTTCATTTGGCTCATTTATAATGACTTTTTTGCATATGAGGTGAGGCACTACAACAGATCTGAATTTCTTACTACCGTTCAATGGTGAGAATGGTAGGGCAGTTACTATAGCTTAGATCCATCTCATTCCTTGCCCCATGTTCTTCCATGACATATTTGAAAGCATGTAGCTTCTGACACAGCACTGACCACACATTATTTTTTGTCATTCTCCTCAAGCTTCTGGACAGCATTCTAAGACTTGCCCAAGGACTTGTATTAAGGAACCTAGTTCAAACATACATGTTTATTACTATTTGACTGTGACGTGTATCACAAATGAATTGTATTCATATTTTCCGGTATCAGGAGAGTTCTTACAGTGAAGTCTGATCCATGCAAAATTTTCTGTCAGTTGGATGAGCTAGTCTCAGCTTAGGATATGTGAACCAGTTCTTTGGTAAAACTTTAAGCCTGGTGAATCACTGCACCTTGGAGTTTCAAGGACTTGAAGCTTGTTTGTGGAATGCAAAGGCACAGCTTTTGTGGGCATTCCTTCTCTACACCAAATATTTTAACTGAAGGCTAGTTGGAAAAACATTGTGTGGTTTTCTTATAAGTTTTGACTCTTTGGACATTCCAGTCATTTTTAGGCACAGTTCAAATGCCTGAAATTCTACAGAATCTAAATGCACCTGACTTATACAGAATTGCTATTTATAAATCTACAATTTTAATATATGTTAATAAACATTTTTAGGTTTAGCAAAGCTAAATAAAGTGAAGCCGTAACACACATTGCCCAGTATCTAGAAATTAGAATTCAATCACATGTCTCTATATGTTTCTTTCTGCTATGAAATGAAAGCGCTCATTTCACGGATGCTCTTGAAATGCTGGATGCAAAGGCCATAATTGTATATAATAGCTACAGCCACGTTAACATGCATAAAAACTTTGGGCTCAGCCTACCAGAAAGTTCTCATGTGCATGCTCCATTGGCAGGAGAAGAAGCTGAGAAAAGGTGGCTTTCTGGTGGACTTGGCCCATTTACTTTTTAAAGCAGCTTTGAAAACATGGTATGAACCACAGCAGCCTTCCCCAACCATGGTGTTCTTCAGATGTGATGGGGCTTCAACTCCCAGAATTCCCTTTGATTATGGGGGATCCAATACATTTGGAATGCAACAGGTTGAGGAAGACTGAACTCCATTTTAAGTTTAAAAGTACTACATTTTTGAGACCAGCCTTTCCAGTTTGGTGCCCGACTATTGTTTTGGGACTACAACTACAATCACTAAGCAGCACATCAATGGAAGCTGGTTATTATTTCTTTATTAAACTTACATGCTGGCTTTCCAGTCAGTAAGAACTCTGAAGGTGATTACGTTATCTAATCCATGTTAGCAAGTACCAGGTTAGAGAAGGCTGACCTCATTAGTTTTTTTGCATATAATGCCACAAAATCAAGTTATTTCACTTCTTACATATGTTGTATCTGTTAATTATTTTGCTACATTCTTTTGAATACAAAGCTTTTGATGACTGTACTTCAGTCCTGACATTTTATCACTGAATTAATATTATTTCGTAACTTGTACTACTTTACAGTTTTACAGACATTTTTTTAAAAATGGAAAGGAAAGCTTTAAAAAAATAAACAAGATAAAAATTCATTCACATCAAATATGTCCATCTCATTTAATTTAACCTTTTGATCCTTTCAGTTTTTGATTTTCATCCCGGAATCTATGATGCCCCTCATATAATAGCTCACTCACAAATCTGAAATACGTTGCCTAGGATCCAAGGAACAAATTATAAGTTGCTATCTTTGAACTTGATGAGTCCTTCCTCTGCAACATCCCAAACACCTTGGCAAGATAATCAAAGCATTGCAGAGAATCTCCAGTGTTGAACCCAACAGCAAAGTCCAGAACAACTACAGAAGTCCAAGCTGTGCAGACACGCTGCTTTTCACTGTGGCCAGTTATTTAATCTGGTGATATAAATGGACTGCTGCAGTTCTGTTAAGATGGAACAATGGACTACTGGAATGAATACCACAGCTGCTTTTGTCCAAGTGACAATCATCCTGACAATTTTCCTTCTTCAGGGACTAAGTCCAGCTCAGGCAGTCCAACAAATTGATATCTATGCTGCTGTTAAACAACTTCATGAACGGAGTCCACTGCATTCTTGGTTACATTCTTAGATATTGCCAGCTTTTTATTTGGGGGGTTTAGGGGTATAATGCCCAGTAAGCCCACACACACACACACACACACTCAGGAAGGCTCAGGATCTTTGTCGTCACCACTGCCTCATTTATTTGCCTTCTCCATCTGAGCCTAATTTGAACCAAGGGCCAGAAGGAGAAGTCAAGATGAAGGGAGGCAGCTACAACTTCTCTTTGCTTCATTGGTACTTGGTATTCTTTGGATAATAGATGAATTCACAGGAACAGTAATCAAGTGACAGGTGCTCAGATGGTTGGGGTGGAACACCTTCAACGTAAACCTGGGTTGATGCCTGATGATGTTGAGTTAAGGTACCAGCAGCTCTGCCTATAAGCCACCTAGATATTTATAATCAAAGAACCCAAGTGTAGATGTGGAGGGTTTCATATTCATTTTGCTTAAAGTTATTGTAACAAATTTTCCATTCTCTTCCCTTTCCAGATTTCCATGCAAAAAATCTTGGTATCTCCAAGGGTTGAATGTCTATGAGTCATACCAGATGGAGGCGTTGGACCATCTCTTTATCTTCTTTTCTTTTCGAAGACATCTGAAGGACTAAATAGTGTGCATCACTTCTGAGGCAAATACACTTCCAATCTGGGACTGGCCCAGGGCTAAGAATGCAATTTGGGTGTTAATTTTGATACAAAGAGGAAGTCATACCTAATCTCCGCCAGCTGATAGCTTCTTCTGGCCAAATGAACCTTGAGCCTGTTTTTTGACTTTGAGATGTTACTAATTAACAAAGAAAATTGCATTTAAGACCCTAAGAAAAATTAACCAAGGAAGGCAGGCTCTGTTGCGAGCAAACCCTCACTCCATTGGGAATGTGAGCCACGGCTGACTTTGAGGCTTCAGTTCTGCAAGCCAGGCACAGGCACTTCTGGTTTTCCTGATAATTGCACGAAAAACAGCAATTTTACAGATGAAATATTTAATGAAACTGTTTCTGCCCATTCCAACGTATTTCATTTCAGCCTTTTAAATCACAGTTTGAGGACCCACAAATAGCTTCCTTATAACGATGGCCAATTGTGGTATGTAATGGCACAGCACTCGTGTAACAAAATACTGCATGAATCACTATTTCCAGCTGTTGCTCTGCTGGGCATTTTTCCAAAAACAGCTGTCGGCTGTAGGGACAGAGGGTTGAACCATATGGTCTTATTACTGGCCTGAATCTGGCATTGTTTCTCATTCTGAATAGGTACCATGCCGAACCATCAAATCATTGTCTTCTCATCCTGTTGCCTTTTTAAGTCACCCTATTCATAGGCAGCTCTGAAATCTGACCTACAAAATTATGCCACTTTATCATCACTCTTCCTAAGGGTCGCGTATGTCTCTATACCTACAGCTCTTCAGCCTATCGTGATAAAATAGTCTGTGGAATGATGCTTTTGAAGGAAGCCGAAGATCTTTGGAACCTTCATTAAAAAATATACAATGCTTGTGTTCCAGAATTTTAGGAAAATAGTGGGTTAAATGTAAAATACTTTTAATAAATAACTCCTCTGCAATGTAAAAAATAAATGAATATTCCCTTTGGCAGTAATAGCAGATATATATATTATATGTGTATGTGTGTGTGTGTGTGCATTTATGTATACACACACACAAATAAGTGTGTGTGCTTGCGCGTGCATGTGCGTGTATAAATATATGCACACGTGTGTCTGTCTACACCCAAACACACCCGAACACATATATAGAAAGATACTTGGCTCATAAAATAATAGCATTATTTGACAAAGGGGGGAAAAAACACCTCATATTATTTTCTTCTTTCAACACTCCTCTTTTTTCAGTTTCTGAAATCAAGATTTCCCATCAGTCCATCACCAGTTGGATGAAATCGAAAGTCACTTATGTCCCAGGTAAGCCCCCAGGGTGATGCAGGCGCCCACCACTGCCAGACTAAGGATCGTCTTCAGAGGCAGCCATGACAAATCAAACAAAGGCCTGATGTTGTTGCTGTACAGCTCCACAAAGGCATCCTGTGTAAAAGAAAAGGATAGGGAAAATGGTGAGAAACATAGGAGAGTACATGCTATAAAACATGAACAGGCATAGTTGGTATTTGCGACCGTTAAAACCAAACCAGCCTACAAAACAAGTATCAAATAAGACCCTTTCATTCTCATTCCTGGAGGAATCTGTTCAATTGTGGAAGAAACTCCTGCTAGGTGCGGCAGAAGAATCACCTACCTTTTAGCCAAGATTGAGCCATTGGCATTCATAACTGTCAAGCAATATAAGAAGGGCCAGTTTGGTCTAGTGGTTAAGGCACTAGCTAGAAACCAGGAGACCATTAATTCTAGACCTGACTTAAGTAAGTGCATCTTGGGCCAGCTGGTTGGTGATCTTGGGCCAGTCACACTCTCTCAGTCCTAGGAAAGAGGCAAGGGAAACCACTTCTGAAATCTTATCAAGAAAACTGCAGGGACTTATCCAGGCAGTTGCTTGGTATCAATACCTGGAATGGGGAAGGGGAGGAGGAGGAGGAGGAGGAGGAGGAGGAGGAGGAGGAGGAGGAGGAGGAGGAGGAGGAGGAGGAGGAGGAGGAAGAAGAAGAGGAAGAAGAAGAAGAAGAAGAGGAAGAAGAAGAGGAAGAAAGGAAGAGGAAGAGGAAGAAGAAGAAGAAGAAGAAGAAGAAGAAGAAGAAGAAGAAGAAGAAGAAGAAGAAGAAGAAGAAGAAGAAGAAGAAGAAGAAGAAGAAGAATTGGAATTGATCTATTAGATTTGGATGCTTCCATTGGACAATGAAGCTGGCATGATAATCTGCTTAAATTTTAGTTTCCAATGTTTATTCCACACAAATTCTCTGAACCAAAAAATTATTCTATATTGTATAGCTTTTCTAAACCTCCCACCCTCCCAGGTATGTTCTCTGGAATTGCCTCTTTTTCCAAATCACGCTTGTTATCCAACAGCAATGCCTTCTTGAAACCAGACATTCTTATTTGCAGCTGTTGCCACCAAAATTGTATTATATCTACCCAAGTGGACACAAAAATGCAAGTTTGTCTTTGGGGATTAAAACCAGTAACTATCTCCCACATCTGAGTTTTGGTTTAGCCCTCTGAGCAGCCTTGCTGCTCAGGTAATCCAAGGAGCCTTGAGAATGTGCCTTACTAGCAAGGTAATAAATACAAATGATGAAAATAAATCTTCTCTCCACTTTAGCTGCACAACTCCTTCTCCTCTGTCCACTCTCCTAATCGAGAGAAACATCAATAGCTTTCAAAAGTGACAGCTGCTCTAAAGATGAGCATGTTACAAGTTTCATCAACTCTGCTAAATGCCTAAGCAAGCAATTATTCTTGCTGGCACATTTAACAGCGGACACAAGATGGCGCATCATCCTTCGTATGCCATGCAATTCAAAAGCGAGTGAATTAAAATCTGAATGTGAAATGCTTACATAAACTATACAGTCAATTTTTAAAATTTATCTTCCGAAAAGGGGGAACAAATAACAAGCAAGCTAGCTTGTATTCTGGTTTTTTTGGGGGGGGGGGGAGAGAGGAAACCATTATACCTTTCATACCAGGATTAGGAGTCCTTAATACCACTAAAATGACCTGAAATCAAAACTACCTACATTTCCTTGTTTGTAGCATCTATGTGCAATCTTCCATTAGCAATTTTTAAATAAAAGATTTCTGCCAATGACAGTACAAAGTGAAACACTTTTCTCTAGGCTTGCTTTTCAAGGCATCAAGAAACAGAATGGGCGAAGCTTTAGTAGTCTGAAATAACACTACATTTTGTATATTGTCAAGGGCATCCCTGTACCTTTCAAAGCTTGAGGGCTGGTTATAATAGAGCTATGCAATCTAAGCTACATTCTTGCTGGCAAATAACAGGGTTCAGGCCACATATATTTGTATAAAGTACCGTACCATCCAAACTGTCCAAACCAAATTCCAGCATCTCCTTAGCCAACCGCCTGCAGGTTTACTGTGCCATTAATTATCCAGAAGATTTACCCTGGTATCTAACTGAATGCAGTTATGGCATGGTATGAAGTGGGAGATTCTTACAGGATTTACTACGTAATTATTTCCATCTACGATGTTGATGTTCTGATGCCTGAATCATGAACAGGCAGCACTGCCTTGTGATACACAGCCCTGTGATAAAGATGTGTATAAATGTCACTGTGTACCCTAGTTACTGTTGTATAGAACAGCCTTTTGGGGCTTTTGAGTACATTTTTGACTCCTGGTGGTTGGTTGTCTGCACTTTTCTTGGCAAGGTTGTTAAGGAGTGGTTGCTCTTGCCTTTTTCCTAGGGCCGAGAGAAAGTGACTGGCCCAGGTCACCCAACTGGCTCTGTCCTAAGGTGAGCCTAGACTAGATTTCACAGCCTTCTGGTTTCTAGCTTTTGCCTTAACCACTATACCGAATTGTCTCTATACAGCTTGTTTACTACTTAAAAAGACTCTGAATTTGATTCTTCCAAGGTGCATCAGAAATGCATGAATGTAGTGTCTATCCTTAACCTTTTCAAGCAGTTGCATCTCTTCCTGGGAAGTACTTAGGAACTTGATCATTATACATATAGGTGAGCTACCACAGACCACAACTTTCACATCAATCCACAAGATTTTTCATTTAGTTGGTTCTAGCCATGCAAACCTCTTTTACTTTCCTGCTACTCCTGCTTTCCTGAAATCAGTAGAAGCTACTCCATTTCGTGGTTCAAGTTATTATGAAGTCAAATCGGTTTCCACAAATAAAAGGACTTTTAAATGGGCATCCCAGAACTATGTATGTTCTTCTACAGAGTCCTAATTCTTTGCAGAGAAGTAAGGTACCCCTTTTTCAAGCTGCCTTTGTTCGCTGCTTATAATCTTGGCCTGCTGTTTTGCTACACTTATTCCAGTTTACTGATTCACATATGCAAGTTATTTGGCGAAAAGCTTTATATCAGTCTAAGACAAGAGTAAGTGTTCACTAATCAAATGATGTCTGGTCAAACCTAGTGATCAAGCCTAGTGATTAAAGCGGGAGATCCTGATTTCAAGTCCCACTTTAGCCATGAAAGCCAAATGGATGACTTTGGGCTAGTCACACTCTCTTAGCCCAACCTACCTCATAGGAAACCTGGGAGGAGGAAGGCGTGTTGAGGCGTGCCTTGAGTTATTTGTAAAAATAATAAAAATATATCCCACTTTTATTATTTTTACATTTACATTCAATTACATTTTACATTTATTATTTTATTAATTATGTGTGTGGGTGAGTGGGTGGGTGTACTTGCCCTATTGATAAGAGCCGAGGTGGCGCAGTGGTTAGAGTGCAGTACTGCAGGCTACTTCAGCTGACTGCTAGCTGCAGTTCGGCAGTTCAAATCTCACCGGCTCAAGGTTGACTCAGCCTTCCATCCTTCCGAGGTGGGTAAAATGAGGACCCAGATTGTTGGGGGCAAAATGCTGATTCTGTGAACCGCTTAGAGAGGGCTGTAAAGCACTGTAAAGCGGTATATAAGTCTAAGTGCTATTGCTATTGCTATTGATGCTAATTTAATTAAAGAAATGCTTAAAAATGTGAAATTATTGCCTTGCTCTTCTGGACTCTAAATTTTGTGGAATTGTGATGCAGCATAAACTGTATTGTTCTATTGTGTTGGTGCGGAGTCAGTTTGACTGATGGAAATCCATCTTATCTATACCTTCTCCCTTCTTGATATCCACACCACATCGACACGATCTGGATTTGACGAGGAAAAGGCGATTCAGGGCGGGTGTGGATTGCACACACAGCACCTGCTAGCTCTTTCTTAAATCAAATTCTTCTGTGTTAGGATTGTGCTGCAGCTGTGTGAACTGTGGAGAAGACCGTGCTTCTTTAAGGAACTGATGAGAGGTGCTAAGGAAGCACCCCCGAATGCTGCAAGTCACCTTTTCTTAATTCAGTCAGGATTGCTGCATAGCTCTTAATCATTTGACCAGTCAGCCTATCTTGTATCCTGTGGCTCTGTTGCTGGGTTGCAAAACGGATTGAGTTTGCTGCATAATCTGGCTAACAGATGCCTCATATTACATCCCTTTCCTGAATCATTAATATTGATACCCTAATGTACAATATGGAGTACAAGCAAATTGTGCAGAACTTCAATGCCCTTGCTGCAGACTCCCCCCCCCCCGCCCTTGATGATTTCATTTAGCACTTTGTTCTGATCAGGAAGTGGAAGAGCTTGATGAAGAAGAAAAGCCAGGCTAATTTTACGTTCAAATGAATTCGCAGCGAGAGGACAAAAGCTTTAACTCCCGGATTCCTACTTCAGTGAGAAGTACATTACAGCATTAATTTTAATATTTTTGTGATACCTCTGTGCCCCATTAATCGCAATCACAAGTGTGTGGTTTGTGCCTAGCCTGAAGACATGCACACCGAAGATGCACTGCATTGACAGAAAGAGAGTGTCAAAACTCAGAATTCTGGCGATGTATAAGACACATCAGCAGAAAATACACAATGGGAAATTGCAGTTCCTACTGACAACAATAACATCAATGTCTATCTTATGGCTGTTGCTGCTCCATATATTTGGAAGTAAATATTTTATGGGTCCTTCCTTTCCTCTTTGGTGCTTTCTCAAACATCCTGATTAGACTTATTTCCGAAGCTTGTTTGAACAGCCTGTCACTATTTGTTTAAGTCTGAAACCTGATTTAAACAAACATCCCCACTTATAGTATTTTATGCATTACACCAACAGAGTGCCAAAGACAGAAGTCGGAAGCGGAGAAAGGTGATTGGGAAGGAAAGCTGCAAAACCTCCAGCATCTAAAGTCAAGTAAATTCTAATCTGTTATTGTTTCATTATGCTGACTTCTTAGGCTAGTCATAAAAAAAACCTTCCTATCAAATGACATTACTGGTCCCTTTTACTTTAAAGTAACTCTGCTACGCCTGGCACTGGCCTTAGGCTTTCCAATCTCATTTCTTGGAGATCCCAGGGAATCAACATCAGATGATCTGTATATCAAGGATATGCTATACATTAGTAGAACGCAGATCTAGATATTATGTAGATTTTGGATGATTTGCAGTAACTGGGAGAATTTATTATTCATAATTGCATAAGAGTGACAGCAAACCCTTGTCTAGGGCTGCCCAAATGTTAAAACTGTTAAATAAAATGTGGAATAAGTAGTAGTAGATTTTTAGGTGGAAGAGCCAAACAAATTTATGGGGTCAAATGTTCATTTATACCAGTGGTTCCCAAACTTTTTCAGTCCACCGCCCCCTTGGTGCTACAAACTCAGCCTCACTGCCCCCCACCCCCACCCCCTTCAGGTGGGCGTGGCTTGGTGGTCAGGTGACCGGGTAGGCGTGGCCAACTTGTAAAATGTGAAAGTCACTTAACAACGCTCTTGCTTAGCAACCAAAATTTTGGGCTCAATTGTGGTCATAAGTCTGTCTTTTCTTTCTTTCTTTCTTTCTTTCTTTCTTTCTTTCTTTCTTTCTTTCTTTCTTTCTTTCTTTCTTTCTTTCTTTCTTTCTTCTTTTCTTTCTTTCTTTCTTTCTTTCTTTCTTCTTTCTTTCGTCTTTTCTGCAGCATCCCCCTCCCCTCTTTGGATCGCCCTGCAAGGGGGGGGGCTCTGCCTTTGCAAAAACAGGGCGGGCGCATGAGCAGCAACCCCACAACATCCGCTTGCCCTTCTGCCGCCCCTCTCAGTGTCTGCATTTCCACCAAGGGTCGCCTTTAAGTAATCCCACCGCCCCCCAGGGGGCGGTATCGCCCACTTTGGGAACCACTGATTTATACCAAGAGTAATGGATCTTAGGGTCTTAATAAAAAGAACCAAATAGAATTGACAGTGAAGTGTACCCCTGCCATTGTGCATACAAGCTACAATCTTTTCCAACAAGGACTAATACCGTTACAGAAGCATTACCACAAGGATTAATGCCACTGTTATAATGTGACATACAAACGTGTCAAGTGAAAGCAACATCAGCTTGATTCATAGTATAGATATTCGGCTGAATGCTGCAGAATCGGTAAAGTCTTATTAAATTCAATGGAGCTAATCCCCAAATAAGCCTAGTGTCTTAGATGGCTTTGTTGTGTTCACAGAATACATTTAACTGGTTCAGATAAAGACATTTTGCCTAACATAATATATTTGATCAGTATTAACTCTGGTTAATTTTTTTGCGGTTTTACTACATTGTGCAAACCTAGCCATGTTTTGGTAGTTTATGGTTCAATGCATTGTGTGAACTCTCAGAATGGGTTAATTCAGTAGCCAGATTAAGTGTGTTGTGAGAATGCCACTGCAAACAGTTTATAGCTATGTTAATTGGGTATCTGTGCAGGAATGGGCTTTTGTGGATTAGAGGTGAGAAGTGGACATCCAGCCTTTTCTTTTATAATAACCAATCCAATTCAAAAATACTAAGGAATTCCTAGAACATTCACATTCAGATAAATCAGCCATCAATTTACACGCCAAGATAAAGTACATTTACATACCATTCAAAAGAGACCATAAAAAAGCTAAGAAGGAAACAGAACAGACCAGAACACATCATTTCCAGTAACCTATCCCCAGATAAGCAAGGATTAATACCAGACAAACTACCAAGCAGAAAATAGTACACGAATCAACTACCAAAGAGAAAATCACACCCCCACCAACACTGACAGAGGAAGCTACTGTATATAAACAGGGAGCCAAGCCACACTTACTAGTACTGATGATTTTACCTGGTCAGGTAATGAAATGTCTGCAAGCAAACAAACAAGTTCAGAGAGCACAATGGGCTCCACTTTATAATCAATCCGTCCAGTTGCAAGGAAAGTGGAATGGACCTAAAAGTAGCCTTGTTGGAAATCCCACCATCCCTTTCTTCATAACATGTTGCAAACTATGATTATATGCCATTTATTAAAGGCTCTTAAGTTCATTGAAAGGGCTATTGCATTCCTAATTTAAATAACAATAGCAAAAGAATCTCCATTATTTATACAAGCTTTTTCATATACAATCACAATTTAACGTGTTCTTACTACAAAAGGGCCTGTACCTGAATATGTCAAAGACCTTGGTTAAGTGCATGATGATTTTTACTAAGTGGATACATAGTTACAGTAGATGGCAGTACCTAGCCAAAGTTGGTTAGCTTAAAAAAAGTTAGTCTGTCCTGATTTGTACTTGGATGGGAAACCACCAGGAAATCCTAGGACTTTGGAGTGGATTGGAAAGTCAAGAAACCCATTTTGCACATAATGGCAAATGGCTGCTTTTTGTTGCTTAAAAAACAGCACAGACATGCTTCCTTAGGAGTTGAGCTTAAATCAAGTGAGACTGCATTTACTAAATGTCTTTAGGACTGAAGTTCTGTGTTAAAAATGTGGAGCGTATCCTCTATGTATAGTTTAGCCCCTGACATTTCTAGCTGATGCTATCTCAATGGACCAATCTCAGTTTCATACCTTCTCTTATGACTGGTGCTCAGATTGCTACCACAGGCTAAAATGCAGCTAACTCCCAGTTTGCAAAGCCTCAACCTATTAGCTGCACTTCAGTGCTCTGTTACAGATCCGCACCAAACATAAAACTGGAGTTAAATAAATGGTTTCCTTGGTGCTGCAGTTTGCATTTATGAGTGGGTGTTGGGCAGAGTTTACACCCAGAGGAAGCTGACTTCCTTTTTTTTCTTTTTCTTTTCTTTTCTACCTGAATCAAACAGATGGTGAGGAAGTGATTTTATTTCCCTCATTATCACTGGTCCAACAGGATATCCTTTTTGACCACACTGTGCTGAATGAAGAGCTGGCAAGCCTTCCAAGGCTTGATGGAACACAACCGCTCGACCTTGTAACGCTTTCTTGCTGCCTTCTCTATGATTCACAAGCAAACACTGCTCATGCCAACATTTCCGGAAGCTCACATAAGGATCGGGTGATACAATCCATACATGAGTCCAAATGGGTGAAATAGGGTGTAATGTGATCCATGGGACTAGACCACTGATGGGGAAACTTTTTTCCTCGGGTGCCGAAACGCGTGCGCGCACGCTATCGCGCGCGCGCGAGTGCCCACACCCATAATTCAATGCCTGGGGAGAGCAAAAACGGCCTCCCCCCCGGAGGCCCTCTGGAGGCTGGAAACAGCCCATTTCCTGACGTCCGGTGGGCCTGGTAGGCCCGTTTTTCGCCCTCCCCAGGCTCCAGAGGCTTCCCTCGAGCCTGGGGAGGGCGAAAACACCCTCCCCCGCCCCCCAGAGGTCCTCCAGAGGCCAAAAACACTCTCCCAGAGCCTCCATGAGCGCTGGAGCTGAGCTAGGGCAATGGCTCGCGTGCCAGCAGATATGGCTCCGCGTGCCACCTGTGGCACGCGTGCCATAGGTTCGCCATCACTGGACTAGACTGTGTGAGAAGGAGAAAACCCTTCCCTCCCAGATCATACGTTCCTACATAAAAAGCTGATTTATACATTTGTTCTCATTACACTCCTGTGAATATATCTGTCTATTTCGTATTGCTTGTCTTGTTGCTCTTTAATTGCTTTATAACGCAGAGCTGCGTTTTAAAAGTACAGGTAGTCCTCGACTTAACGACCACAATTGAGCCCAAAATTTATGTTGTTAGGTGAAACATTTGTTAAGTGAGTTTCCCCCCGTTTTACGACTTTTCTTGCGACAGCTGTTAAGTGAACCACCGCAGCTGTTAATTCAGTAACATGGTTGTTCAATGAATCTGGTTTCCCCATTGACCTTGCTTGTCAGAAGGTCATAAAAGGGGATCGCATGACCCCGGGACACAGCAATGGTCACAAATATGAATCAGTTGCCAAGCATCTGAATTTTGATCACGTGACTACAGGGATGCTGCAATGTTGTAAGTGTGAAAAACGGTCAGAAGTCACTTTTTTCAGCACCGTTGTAACTTTGATAGGGAAACCAGATTCACTTAACAACCGGGTTACTAATTTAACAACTGCAGTGATTCACTTAACAAATGTGGCAAGAAAAGTCGTAAAATGGGGCAAAACGCACTTAACAAATTTCTCAGTTAGCGACATAAATTCTGGGCTCAATTGCGGTCGTAAGTTGAGGACTACCTGTAACTGATCTCCCTTACACTGAATTGTTTTGCAGCTCAGATGATCATTTGCTAGCTTTGATGATCATTTATAATGATTCAATATGGCTTTTCATCAGTGGTGAAATCCAATTTTTTTTACTACCGGTTCTGTGGGCGTGGCTTGGTGGGGGTGGCAGGGGAAGGATACTACAAAATCCCCATTCCCTCCCCACTCCTGGGGGAAGGATATTGCAAAATCTCCATTCCCTCCCCACTCCTGGTGGAAGAATACTGCAAAATCTCCATTCCCACCCCACTCTGGGGCCAGCCAGAGGTGGTATTTGCCGGTTCTCTGAACTACTCAAAATTTCCGCTACCGGTTCTCTGAACTACTCAAAATTTCTGCTACCGGTTCTCTGAACTACTCAAAATTTCCGCTACTGGTTCTTCAGAACCTGTCAGAACCTGCTGGATTTCACCCCTGCTTTTCATTCTACTGGGCATTCCTAGAAAATTTAAGCAACAAAATATTATCTTGTTTTGAAATTTTTGCCTTTTCTCTTTTTTAAAAAAAAATGAAGTACGGGTAGTCCTTGACTTACAACCATTCATTTAACGACTGTTTGATGATGTTACAATGGCACTGAAAAAAGTGACTTACAACCAGTTCTTGCACTTATGACCATCACAGCATCCCCACAGTCACGTGATCAAAATTTGGGCCCTGGGCAACTGGCATGTATTTACGATGGTTGCAGGATCACTGGGTCACATGATCATCATTTGCCAAACCATCCCAGCCGGCTTCCGGCAAGCAAAGTTCAATGGGGGAAGTCGGATTCGTTTTAACAACCACGTGATTCATTAATAACTGCAGTGATTTGCTTAACAAGCATTGCAAAAAAGAAAAAGAAAAAGAAAAGCTTGACAACTGCTTGCTTGGCAACAGAAAATCTGATCCTAATCGTGGTCGTAAGTTGAGGACTACCCTCACTGGTCCACATGGCGTCCATGGGGAGGTATAAAAAAAAGGCAAAGACTTTTTATAAAAACCACAACGTGATTGAAGAAGCCCAGCCTCTTTGTCATGGGACATTGGCACACCTACAAAAGAGGCAAGGCTTGGACAACATTGTGGTGACTATCATCTTACCTTTCTTCATCACATCCTCTACGGACGTTGGTGCCAATCCGTACAATTGGAAAGTCCTATGTTTAGCAACTCTGTGCATCCAGAACAAGAACTTTGGGGACAGTCCTTTGACAAGTTTCTACCTTTAGGCTTCGTGTGCAAGCTGCAGTAGGAGACAGGCTATGAAATTCAGAAATATCTGTGGTTTCTGATTACATTACTCCAGGGAATCTGCGTTGCCGTTGTTCCGTGGAAGCAACACGATATAACACTTCAGGGCTACTAGATGAGAGCAAGGAACCTGCACTCTTTGGAGAGGCTGAAATTTCTTGATTATGAGTGGTGGGGAGGTGGTGAATATCCTACTATGACAGTCTGAGAACTCTCCCCCCCCCCCACACACATTCTGGTCTGATGCTGGCTAAACCAAGCCCGCCTGGGAAACGTTACAGCAATTAGTCTTGGCGTCTCCAACTTAATTCACTTACACACTGTTTTGCAATATCGAAAAGACAGCTCCCGTGAGGGGGGGTGGCGTTCTTTCTCTCCCCTCCCCTTTTTTGTTTCCATTCTTGGAAAAGCCACCTCAAAAATGAGATTATATATCTGACACTAGAATAGCAGCTGCAACAGCATTAAGAAATCAGCAGTTAATCATGGTTGTCTAGGATGAAAATCCACTTGGTGGGATCAATGTTAACCCCAAAAATTTAACAGCAGCAACACACAGAAACAGACACATACACACAAACACAGAATGAATAAAAGCCATGTTATTACAATTCTGTTTTGCATGGGATCACAGAAAGATAACAATTTCCAAATCAGGTAGTCCAGGTAGTCCTTGACTTACGACAATTCATTTAGTGATCGTTCAAAGTTACAACGGCACTGAAAAAAGTGACTTATGACCATTTTTCACACTTACGACCATTGCAGTATCCCCCCCATGGACAGGTGATCAAAATTCAGATGCTTGGCAACTGGTTCATATTTATATTTATGACGGTTGTAGTGTCCCGGGGTCATGTGATCACCTTTTGCAACCTTCTGACAAGCAAACTCAATGGGGAAGCCAGATTCACTTAACAACCATGATAGTCACTTACCAACTGTGGAAAGAAAGGTCATAAAATGGGCCAAAATTAACAAATGTCTCACTTAGCAACAGAAATTTTGGGGTCAATTGTGGTTGTAAGTTGAGGATTACTATATTGAGTTGGAAGTTCTCCCCCCCCCCCCGGATGTAAAACTGCAGGTAAGAATTAAACTGCAGGTAAGAATTTTTCTTCTCTTGAATCAATTCAAATCACTCTTGCTTCTTACATTTTAGAAAATGTCAGCACTTACTACCTTCAAATGATCATAAAAATAGTAAATTTGCAGAGCAATTTAAGAAATGAGAACTGAAAGTCTCTATTAAGTCAAATGTCTCCAAAGTAGTTTGGGTTCATAGCTGCTGTCAGCAGGCTGCAGCAGCAGCACGCATGGGGTTTATTCATTAAATATATTCAAGGTTTATTGATGGCCTCTGCCCATAACTGCAGACCTTTTACTATCTAAGACAAAGCTAGAACAAAATTTTGAAAGCTCCCTGCCCTGAGTTTTAGTAGCAGACGAATAATTTTTTTTAAACTACTGGATGCATAATCAAAGATCTAATAAAAAGTCATTTCACTCTTTTTATGCTTTCAAAAATTAGACAAGATAGTGAGATAGTCCTTCCAAACATGTTTGACAGACAAATTCTAGTTATCTGACAAAGTTTCGGCTCATTCCAGCAATTTGGCATACAGAAGAAAAACATAAACTGATATCCCTGTTAAATTTCTGGAACCAATTAATGCAGAATGACATTAATGTAAATAAGTCAACAGCAACAGCCATTAAAAAATAATAATAATAAAGCAATCACAATACAGTATCATATTCCTAATAAAAATTTGCTGAGACTGAGCAATAAAAAAACAATATAGAATGAAACAGATCGAGTCAGAGAACAGAATCTGTGACTTGGGTCATTCCTTACCACTTACTTCTCCGCATATTCTACTATATCAGTGATGGCAAACCTTTTTTCCCTCGGGTGCCGAAAGTGTGTGTGTGCGCACTGTCGTACGTGCGCAAGTGCCCACACCCATAATGCAATGCCCCTCCCGCAGGTCCCGTCCCCTGCACATGCGCGCGCGACCCCCCTAACCCTAACCCTAACCCTGACCCGAACCCTAACCCTAACCCGAACCGTAACCCTAAC
>QLTV01000804.1:2154693-2165349 GCA_003457575.1 Thermophis baileyi
ATGGCTGTAGAAGATGCCACACTCCTCCCAAAGACCAGTGAGGTCGCACAGGGCTGGCCTTCTTCAGGTCCCATCAGCCAGACAGTGTCGGCTGGTGGGCCCGCGGGGGAGGGCGTTCTCTGTAGCCGCTCCGACTCTGTGGAACCAACTTCACCCCGAGATCCGTACTACCCCCACCTTACTGGCTTTCCGTAAAGCCGTTAAGACCTGGCTTTTCCGGCAGGCCTGGGGCCAATAATTGATTGGCCCATGTATGTTTGTGTGAATGTTTTATTTTAATATTGATATATTTTTAAATTGTTTTTTTTATATATATGTTTTTATTGTTGTCTTTTTTATATACTGTGAGCCGCCCAGAGTCCTTCGGGAGTTGGGCGGCATACAAATTTTATTAAATAAATAAAAATAAATAAATAAAATGACTGCATGATTAGTTTAACAACCAAAATGATTTTTCTTAATGACTACTGCAAGGGCATAAAATTGGGCGCAATTCACTAATGACTGCATCACTTAGCAATGGAAGTTCTGGGCCTAACTGTGGTCGTAAGACGAGGACTACCTATATTGTCTACATTGCGGATACAATTAATATTGAAACTGAAACTTTAATTTATGCTAATCTATTGATACAGGAGCACGATGGTTCTCGTGGTTAGGACGCTGGCATGGAGGTGAGCAAGCCTGCGTTCGAGACCTGAGTGCTGCCATGAGGAGGGATGAGCTCCCGTCCTTTGCTCCAGATCCTGCCAGGGACATGAAAGGTGGGCGTCCCTCGGGCATCGGTGATGTCACCGTCTAATCCTTTTAACCTGGAAGCATCTTAGTGCTTCTGACATGAGTGCAATCTATTGATACAACTACTGAGAGGTAACAAAATGCATGTTATTACTTAAAAAGTCCCCCCATTTTATCCAACATTTGTACCTTTTATTTTTATTTATTTATTTTGCAAAATTTGTATGCCGCCCAACTCCCGAAGGACTTTTGTAGCATAATAAATTATTTTTACAGCGTAGTAGGATGTACAGATAGTCCTTGACTTAAACCATTCATTTAGTGACCATTCAAAGTTATAACGGCACTGAAAAAAGGGACTTATGACTGTTTTTCACATTTACAGCCGCTGCAGTATTTCCATGGTTAGGTGATCAAAACTCAGCTGCTTGGCAACTGGTTCATATTTATGATGGTTGCAGCGTCCTGGAGTCACGTGACCACCTTTTGCAACCTTCTGACAAGCAAAGTCAATGGGGAAGTCAGATTCACTTAACAACCTTGTTACTAGCTTAATAACTGCAGTGATTCACTTAACAACTGTGACAAGAAAGGTCGCAAAATGGGGCAAAACTCACTTAACAATTGTCTCATTTAGCAACAGAAATTTGGAGCTCAATTGGGGTTGTGAGTCGAAGACTACCTGTATTTGGTGTGAGAGTGGTTGTTTGTGTGGACTCTGTTATATTGTCCTGCCAAGTAGGAATTACAATATTAGTACTTGAAATAGTTTCAATACTATAAAAATGCAGTTGAATCAGCTACTGGATTCTTACCATGCAGATGACTAGCCAACAAAATTATTAATAATAACCCCGTGGAACATAGGCATCTGTGGAACCATGACAATATCAAAGTTATGAAATGTGCAGCCTAATGTCACAATGCAAGTTTCGTCCTTTCTTATCTGCCTCACAAAGTTGCAGGACAAAATATGAAGAGTTTGGTTGTGATGTCACAGTGTACATACATATCTTCATCTGTTTGATTGTAACGATCACTGACATTCTATCCCCCTCCCCTTCCCACTCAAATAGCTTATCAAGTAGTTACCCTACACTAAATTAGCACTTAATAATTTATCATCATTTCATCCATAATAAATTCCTAGTCAGAGAAAGGTTCAATGGCCTTTAAGGATTATGGCCTGACAGGTCCTCTTGCTTTAGTTCTTTTATTCTGATAGCTTTCTAATGCCATATTTGCCTCTGAGATACCAACTGAGAGAATTTTAGATTCTATTTAGCCCATTGGTCACCAGTTATCAATATCCAATTAAGTATTTAAACTGCTCTGGGATAAGAAGCTAAGTGCTCTCATGGATTAGTAACTGGTTAAAATATAGAACACAAGGGTAGTAATATATAGGCAATGTACTGGTAAGATGTGCAAAGTCAGATCCTTCAAGGATGAGTTTAAGGATAAATATTAATACACGTACAAGACTTGCAGTTACTGTAAATTTGTTATATTTATTCAGGGTGATATCACCAATACGGGAATGTGAAAAGCTTCAAAGGATCTCTACGAATTGCCTGACTGAGCTGCAACTGCTTTTCAAAACAATAACAAAGGCAAATTCTATGTTTGGCATCATTAGGAAGGAAACTGAAAATAAACCTACAGATATAATTATCTCTTTATGTTATCCATGGTGAAATCACAGAACTATTGTGTTCAGTTTTAGACACTGCACCTTGTAAAGAATACAGTCCTCGGCTTATGAAAACAGAATTTCTGTTGCTAAGCAAGCCAGTTGTTAAGTGAGTTGCACCCAACTTTACAAGCTTTTTTTGCCGCGGTTGTTAAGCAAATCACTGAAGTTGTTAAGAAAATCATGCAGTCTTTAAGCAAATTCAACTTTTCCTATTGATTATGCTTGTTGGAAGTCAGCTGGGAAGGCCGCCATAAATACATGATGGTTTCCATGGGTCTAAATTTGATCATGTGACCGTGGGGATGCTGCAAAAGTGCAGGTCACTTTTTCATTGCTGTTGTAACTTTGAACAGTTGCTAAAGAGATGGTTGTAAGTCAAGGACTCCCTGTATCACCAAGCTAGAAGTTGTTCAAAATGGCCACTCAGAATTATTAGGGATTTGGGCTGAGCAACTCCCTTCCAAGGAAAGATCAAAGCAGCTGGGGACTTTAGGTTGGAATAAAGGGAGGGTAGGAAAAATATGACCGGAATACATAAAATTATGCACAGATTACACAAGTAGGAAGTTCTTCCCCCTCCTGCAAAGTGCCAGAATACAGGGCCATCCAGTGAAGCTAAAGCTTGGAGATTGGGAATAAAGACAAGGAAATACTTATTCACACAGTGCATAGAGCCGAGGTGGTGCAGTGGTTAGAGTGCAGCACTGCAGGCTACTTCAGCTGACTGCTAGCTGCAGTTCAGCGGTTCAAATCTCACCGGCTCAAGGTTGACTCAGCCTTCCATCCTTCTGAAGTGGGTAAAATGAGGACCCAGATTGTTGGGGGCAATATGCTAACTTTGTAAACCGCTTAGAGAGGGCTGTAAAGCACTATGAAGCGGTATATAAGTCTAAGTGCTATTGAAAGTGCTATAGTTATGCACTGTGGAATTAACTGCTAGCTATTGTGGTAATGTTAGCCAAAGGGGATGGTTTGAAGAGGGGACTGGATAGATTCTTGAAGGACCTGTTAACAGTCACAACTAATTTCTAAGGCTATTTACCACTTCCTGAATCATAAGTAGTATAGGTAGTCCTCGACTTACGACCACAATTGAGCCCAAAATTTCTGTTCTTAAGCAAGACATTTGTTAAGTGAGCTTTGCCCCATTTTACATCCTTTCTTGTCACAGTTGTTAAGTGAATCACTGCAGTTAATAAGTTAGTAACCCAGTTGTTAGGTGAATCTGGCTTCCCCATTGACTTTGCTTGTCAGAAGGTGACCTTGGGACACAGCAACCGTCATAAATATCAACCAGTTGCCAAGCATCTGAAGTTTGATCACATGACCATGTGCAAAGGTTGTAACTGTGAAAAATGGTCGTAAGTCACATTTTTCAGTGCCGTAGTAACTTTGAACTGTCACTAAACAAATTGTTGTAAGTCAAAGACTACCTGTGTGCTAAATATTGGCTTTTAAGAAGCAAAAGTGGACATTGTATAGTGCAAAATGCAAAACTTAGTGAACTCTAGTCCATCTTTCCATGTTCTCATCTTCAAGGCATTTTCTAAGGATTATTTTTACTTTGGCCTGCGCTAGTGACCGTGAGAAGATTCCTGATCAGAGGTTGAAAACGTTTTTATATTATGGTTAAAATATTTTGTTAAGTTGTGTCATAGGCCACCAAGGATGTCTGAGATCAAACACAAGAATGGCATATAAATATTTTAAAGAAAACAATGTTCAGTAGGACTCCAATTTTCTGGAATAATTTAGTATAAAAAAATATAGTATATTTCCCATGTGTTTCACATATGTAGATGAATAAGCCTTGTAGTAATTTTGTGAAGGCAGCCAAATCTTTTCCCTAGTATTATTGGTGCATCAGGGGTGGGTTCCTCCCAGTTCGTACTGGGTCGGCCGAACCGGTAGCAAGGCGCTGGTGACATCATGATGGCGTCGTGGATCCACCTTGGTCGGTGCCGGTCCGTGGGCGCCGCCATTTTCCCCACTGAATTTTTGGCGGCTTTTTTACGTTTTGGGCTGTTTGTGCTCTGCTGCTGCTTCGGAAAGGGCCCTCCCACCTGCCCCCGGGTTAATGCTGTCCTTTATTCTTCGCCTGAAGCATAGCTGATCAGCTCCTCAGCTGTGTTTCGGGCAGATTATAGTGACTGAGCATGTGCGGACACAGAATTGCAACGGGGGAGCGCGCGCGCGTGTAACCCTAAGCCATGCCCACAGAGTGGTAGTGGAAATTTTCGGAACCCACCCTGTGGTGCATGGATTAGGGAACTTTATCAAAGGGAACACTGTGATTAGGAAAGCACAACATATTTGATATATAAAAAAAGGATTCAGATAAAACAAAATATGAGTTAATTTTCAGCATAATGTGTGCGTTGGTATACGCAGATTTGTAGGAATGAGAAACAAACACAATTGTAAGTATATACAGTGTCTTGTTAGAGGGGAAGTTCATTCCCACAAGAATAGGGTGAGACAACAGTTTATTAGACCCACATGTGGTTTAGCTACTTAAAATGCTATATTATGTTGAAGGGAGGAAGTGCCATTGTTAACAATATTCAATCCAGTCAGCTGGACTCAATAAAAGAAATTAAAGCAAAATCCCAACCTAAGCAATGCTTTTTAATTGAATCAAATCTTTACACATGAAAAGAATTCTGGCCAACTTGTTCATGATGTAGTCAGAGAATTCTAAGGTCATTCAACTAATCCAACAAAGCTGGTACTTTCCTAGACACTATAGATCTAAGTACCGCACAAGGTTTTTTTTCTATCCAGTACTTTAAATAATTTATATGAAGCACATACCACTCTAAAACCTGGTCATTTGCCTGGTCATATTTGTTTGCCCACAACAAATATGTTGTGTTTTCCTAGTCAGAGTGTTCCCTTTGAGAAAGTTCCCTAATGACATCTGCTGTCATGTGTTAATACAATTTATCCATATGGATTATCTCGTTCACTTCATCACAGCCTAGATTTATTCCGCAAAGTGATAGCTAGGTTTCTTTTAATATGGGATCCAATTTTCTAGGTATGTTGCAGTTATAAGGGCAATTCTTATTTTGTTCCATGTGTCTATATCAGAACAATCCTAGATACTGTATTGATTCTTTATGTAAAATGAAAACCAAAGATATTGCTGATCTGATAATTGTGTCTGTTAAATTTTGTTGGAATTGGTTTAGAGCTGCCTTCAGCAACCTTTCCCATTTGATGGAAAAAGATGGTTTAGGAATAGCAGATTTCTAGATAATTACATTTTTTTAAACTTGAGATGGAGAAAGGAAGAAACACTAGTAGAGTAACATAACAAATCATATCCATCCACCTTAAGAAACAAGTACTTTCTCAAAGTCTTGGATGTATTCCAAGAACTATTTCAAAAGATATCTCTAATTGTAATTTTTAATGTGATAGAATGGGGAAATTATTAAATATGGGGAGAAGTAACTGCATTAGGACACTCCAAGGAAATGGAAATTGGACTTTGAAGAAGCAGGAGAGAATATTGACACTTTTTAACTGTGAGGTTGGAGAAGGCTCTTGAGAATAACAATGGACAGCCAAAAGCAAACAAACAAACAAATGGACCACAGAACAAATCGTTCCAGACTTTTAATTTAAGGTACAAATTACCAGGTTCAAATTATTATACTTTGGATACATTATGCAAAGACCAAGCTCTCTGGAGAAGTTTATAATGCTGGGAAAGGTGGAAGGAAAGGAAGAAGATGACCAGCAGCAAGGTGGATGGACTCTATTACAGCAGCAATGGGTGCACCATTGGAAGACGTGAGGGGCCTGGTTGGAGACAGTCATCCTAGAGCAGTGATGGCGAACCTTTTTCTTCTTGCGTGCCAAAAATGGGAGTGCGTGCGTGCGCTAGCGCGCACGCGTGCCGGCACACAAACCCCCTCACACGCGCCACACTGCGCATGCACGCATCCCTGTGCATGACCCCCCATTGGGCCGTTTTTCACCCTCAGGCTTCCCTGAAGCCTCCGGAGTGCAAAAAACAGCCCAACAGGCAAACCGGAAGTCCGTTTTCCCGAACTTCCGGTTTGCCCGTTGGGCCATTTTTCACACTCCGGAGGCTTCAGGGAAGCCTCCTGAAGCCTGGGGAGGGCGAAAATGGCCTTTCCCAAGGCCAAAAATCAGCTGGCCAGCACGCGCATGCGCACTGGAGTTGACATAGGGCAACGCTTCGCGTGCCCTCAGATATGGCTCGGCGTGCCACCTGTGGCACGCGTGCCATAGGTTCGCCATCACAGTCCTAGAGAAACTCCTTCTAGATGGTTGCTAAGAATTAACGTTGATTTGATAGTATAAAAATCAATCAAAATCCTATTAACAATAGTTTCCTAATTCAATTAATTACTAATTAAATATAATTATTACAAATGGAAGTCTAACTGTCTCTATAAAACAGATTAGGGAGAGGAAAAAAGGGATGGTTATAAACCACAGAATATTTACCTTTTACCAGATCAGAATTTTTGTCAATTTAACCCAATATTTGTCTACCATGAATGGCTCTGTAGAGTCTCAGGGATTATTTGGAGATTTATCTGCATTTTTAAAGGGGGGAAATGGGAATTGGTTTTTGCTCATTAGAAGATGCCAAATTCAGCTATAATATCTCAGTTAAAAAAAAAAAAGCAAACAACTAATACCGTATATATTGGGAAAATGCATGGTGGATTTGGCAATTAGAGGGGGGAAAAATAAACATAATCACAGATATGTCACTATCAAAATCTTTCATTAACAAATTACAAATGTGTTTGAATTTCAAATCCCCCCCTCCAAAATGTCACATCATTCTTGATTGCCCCCCTCCACTGTGCTGACCACATCCTAATTTGTGCATATTGGTGAAGAAACTTCTACACTCATCTTCTAGTGTTTATTTATATATTTTTCCTATGGATAACATTTTCATAGGGTAATCACCCTACTGATGTAACGGAGATAGGGTTTTGATGTCTAGCAAAATAGGCTTTTGCTCTTTTACGGGAAATAAAAAGAATTCAGTCAAGGTGTCAAAAAAGGTTTTAAATATCCTACTGATGTTTTTGCACAGTTATTGGATCTATTCAGTTCCTGTACACTGACAGTGTGAATGAAAGAGATTCATTGCTGAGCAAACAAGGCTGAGATTACAGGAACTGATCAGTGTGTTAAGACAGGATGGAATGAGAATATCTAAGCATTCTCTGCCTTTTGTCAATGTCACAGAGATGAATCTATTAGGAAGGTGGGGTAAAACAAGAATAAGGGAGAAAGACCAAAATGGTACATTAATATTCTGCCTTAATTTAGATTCTACTGTTATGTTTTATTAAAGAGAATAGAGCTTAAAACTGTGATTTCTTTTACATTTATCCTAAGCCATCAATTCAGTTGCAAGCCTTAGGAATAAACATTCCATAGCACTTGTTCTTCTGGGACATGTATAATGAATGAGTGTGGATGTGGGATAGAGAATGAGCTCAGTGAAATAAGCCCTGGTGTCAGTATATATGAATTTGCCTGACCATCTCTATGCATCAACAAACCTCTGAAAGCAATGTAGTATCACTGTTATGTATTTTTTTTCTGGAAAATTCAGCATGCATCTATTCTGGAATAGCGAGAGCAGCCTTTTCCAACTCAAGGCCCTCCAGATATGTAGCATTATATAACCCCCTCATTCCAAAAGTACAAATGGAGTAAAAACATGTGATGGGAGTCATAGGCCAATTCATCCAGATTGAAGAAGGATGAATTAAAGAGAAATTTTGAACATGGCCCAATCAAGCATGAGATGGCCAGGTGAAGAGCAACAGACCAATTCAGTCACAAGTTGCACCTAAAAGTAAGATTAAAGCAAATGTTCTCTATTACGAAGCACAGTTCCTATGAAAATGGTCTTCTTTTGATCATCCAACCAACAGGCCTTTATTAAAGAGAGTAAGGTTGACAATGAATGGGATCTTTATACCTAGCCACAGAGGGAAAGCTAGGACACAATTTGCCTTTGACGAAGAAGGTAGTTATGCTATTAGGCTGTACTGAATTGCCTTTTCTATTTTATTTTAGGCAGGCAGCTAATCAGGTTAAAATAATAGGAGAAGAGAGCCTGTTTTGAGTAGAAACTGGAAATTAGATTTTACCTGAACATTCAGTATTCTTTACTTGGCTTCATTTGTCAGTTTCTTTTAGCTAATCTAAACAAGCTTTTCCTGTTCCTTATGTTGTGTATATAAAATAGAAAACTGTTTTTCAAGAAAGCTTACAGTAGGTCATGGAAGGAAATATATAGAACTTTTGAGTTAATACACTTTAAAAAAAACACCTCGCATATATGAAAAAATACACACAAAAAAAGAATGTATTTGTACCTGTTTAAAAGAAAAGCAGTAGCATTCAGTATAGAGTTATCTATATTGAAATGAATTAAGGCAATAGTCCAACATTTCCTTTATGCGAGGCCTATTGTATCTGGGCTACCAATTAAATTATCCCTAAATGACTGCAAAGAGATATAGAAAATTCCCTTTGCTATCAACTAGATGCTGCCCAGAGTTCTGCAATTCAGACAAATTTTCACAGAAAATTAATGTTGAGTAAAATTTTGTGAGACCCTAAAATCTCATGAGATAATTGTGTCTTCTCCCTTGAAATCCTTGATATTTGAGACAAAAATTCCAAATGTAAAAGTCCATAATTTTTCAAGATTTGGTATATATAAACACCCACACCTACTGCAGAAATAATTGCCAACAGATTTATATAGTACCAGTAGTTCCTAACTACAGACTGAGAACCACTGAATTAAATGGTTTATGATGATTCTAGGAAAACATCTGCAGTAATTAACTTGAGCTGCTGAGATGTTTCAGACAGAAAGTTTCCCCTTTACCAGGTGCCTAGAGCCTGGAACAAGCAATATGAAAATATGTAGTAAACACAGGTCTATTTTGTGGTCTTGGCAAGAACCACATACCGAAAAAATTATGAGTCAGTCCTTCTGCCCCCAATTATATACATTAGATATAGAGCTGATTTCATTTTGCCTTCTGATTTTAAACATTTAGCCAGCTCTAAATGATACTAATATTTTCCATGGCAACCATTAGGCCAATATTCTTTGGAAAGGAAGGAAGGAACTAAATAAATCCAGTAGTTACTTGCAGTTAAATAGCTCCAAGAACTGAAGCTTAAAGAACACCATTAAGCATCATGACTATCAGGATAAATATGAACTTTGACAACACTGTTATGTCTTGGCAATCCAGATCAAAGGATTCTAGCTATACCTGTGGTTCCTTGAACCTACTTTTGGATAACTGCACTGTGATGACAATATGATTCACATAAACACTCAGGCCAGGGGTGGGTTCTACTTACCTTCCCCACCAGTTCGCATCGTGACGGAAATGCACGCGCGCGTCCCCTCGTGCAATTTTGCTTCAGCGCATGCTCAGTAGTTGAAAATCATTCCGAAACACAGCTGAGGAGCTGATCAGCTGGGCTTCGGAAGAAGGAATAAAGGTCAGTATAAACCCGAGGGCAGGAGGGAGGGCCCACTTTCAAGCAGCAGAACAGGAAAAAACTTCCAAAAAGTAAAAAAATTAAAAAATTTTTTTTAAAAAAATGGCGGCGCCCACGGACCGGCACCGACCAATCCAGTTCAGTGACATCACCAGCGGGTCGCTACCGGTTTGGGGGAACCAGTCTGAACTGGGAGGAACCCACCTCTGACTCAGGCCAAAACTATGACTTTTAAGCACAGTGTAAAATGCAATTTCAGCACATGTTTAGATCTGTGTTGGGGAAATCTTAAAATGTATGACTTTGTAGAACAAGTGTAATGACAACAGAACAGTAAGGATGAAATTGTTATATTTTATTTTGCAGTTACAAAGCCCTGAGTTTAGAATGGCAACTTTTTCTGCGATTCTTTTAAGGATTCCATTCCCAGTAAGGGATAGATCAGCGGTTCTCAACCTGTGGGTCGCGACCCCTTTGGGGGTCGAATGACCTTTTCACAGGGGTCGCCGCACGCGTTAGCCCGCCATCTTGGAAATGCTCCCAGTTCGGCCGTGCCTGCGGGTCGCCGGACAGCCGGTAGCCACAGAAGCGGGAGACTTCGCCCACCCGCCCGGACGCCACCATTTGGGTTCTTTTACCCTCTGCGCATGCGCAGAATGCTTTGCGCATGCGCAGAG
>QLTV01000804.1:2170192-2186813 GCA_003457575.1 Thermophis baileyi
CTCACCCCACTGTAATCCATATTTATTCAGCATAAATGGGTCGAGGTTGAATTAGTAGGGGTGCAGGCTGGTCTCAGCCAGCTTTTAATGAGATATCACTGCTCATTATTTTGCACATAATCAGAACAAGAGTTATCTAGCTTCTGTTAGCAGGAGGGTATTTCTCAAATTCCTTTAATAGAGCTTTTTTTTTTGCTGAACTTCTATGTTTACCTCTGAGATACATTATGAAAACTCTTTTTGTATCTCCCATAAGGCCATGAGGCAAATTAAAAGGAAAGCTGAGAAAACTGTGGGTCGCGACCCCTTTGGGGGTCGAACAACCCTTTCACAGGGGTTGCCTAAGCGTGCACTAGCCCACCATCTTGGTGACTGGCAACGCGCATGCGTGGGGCGGGGGGCGGGGTTGCGGCGGCGAGATACATTATGAAAACTCTTTTTGTATCTCCCATAAGGCCATGAGGCAAATTAAAAGGAAAGCTGAGAAAAGCACTATGTAAACCAGAGGTTCTCAACCTGTGGGTCGCGACCCCTTTGGGGGTCGAACAACCCTTTCACAGGGGCTTGGGGCTGGGGTCGGGGCGGCGGGGCGGGGGTCACGGCATTAGGAAGGTTGAGAACCACTGATGTAAACCAAAAGCAAGGCTATTGTATTGAGTGAAAATCAGCAATAAAATTACAATGATTTGAAAAGTAACGGGAACAAAGAAATTTAAGTATGGCAGTAATTTTCTGCAAATATAAATGCTGGAGGAGAACCATATTAATCCTTCTAGCAAATGCCAGACAAAATCAAGCCAAAGTTAAATAATTAAGCCGGCTGTCTGAAATGTTATTGAATGATGAATGATTTTATATACATGCTATAGACTGTTATAACACCAAACACTAAAATTGTCAGATCTGATTTCAACATTTTGGTTATCTAATTTTTTTAAAATGCACTTTCCAATGTTTTCCCATTTGTCTTGAGGAGCTTGGTAATATGGATAAATTTCCTACATGAACAACATGGATAATATACAAGTACACAGATTTGATGAAAGAAAACATGCACCAACCAAACAAATCAGTCAGTAAATTATTATCCAGTCAATAATCAACCTAACTGTGCGCTATTCTGCTTCCGGGTATCTTAAAGGCATATTCTAAACATAAGCCTCAGAATTTAACAAAGATCTTGGAAACACTCACAGTACATTTATCTATGGATCTTCTTTTCCCAATTTATTGCACTGCAGAGGAGTGGACTACTTCTTCCAGTTCATTGACAATATGGAAATTTATTGGAATACAGGTAGTCCTCGACTTACAACAGTTTGTTTAGTGACCGTTCGAAGTTATAACGGCACTGAAAAAAAGTGCCGTTGATCAAAATTCAGATGCTCGGCAGCTGACTTATATTTATGACGGTTGCAGTGTCCCAGGGTCATGTGATCACCTTTTGCAACCTTCTGACAAGCAAAGTCAATGGGGAATCCAGATTCATTTAACAACCGTGTATATATAATATACTTATTATATATAATATAACTTAAGAACTGCAGTGATTCACTTAACAACTTTGGCAAGAAAGGTCGTAAAATGGGGCAAAACTCACTTCACAAATGTCTCACTTAGCAACATAAATTTTGGGCTCAATTGTGGTCATAAGTCGAGGATATCTCTGTAATATCTCTGTTCATGTGAGTAACACCTAAAAGTTATTCTAATAAAGAGGCTATGAAACTGCTCAGACAAACACAATGCCTTAGCAGAGACCACCGCCAACCTCTGGACAGGTGTTCTTTTAAACTAACAGATTAATAGTCTTTCAGTTTGATATTCTGAGCAACACTGAACTTTCTGCCTAATTCATTTTCCACAGTGTCTTGGAGGGAAACAGTGGCTGAATTTAATACAGGTAGTGCCCAGCTTACAACAGTTCTTTCAGTGACCATTCAGTGCAGTATAAACCATGGAAACAGTCAGTATTTTGGCTTCAGATCTGAAATGGTCCACATCCCTATTAGCAAGCAATCATGACCGGAACTTTTTTCAGATCAACGATACAAGAAGAGAAAGAAAAACCATTAGTACCGGTAGACAAATTACATGGAATTAATATTAACTGAATAAAAATACGAGTTCTAAGATACTGACACCTGCCCAAAGTTTCAAAAAGCAAAATTGCTAAATGATAAAATCTAGAATGAACTACTACTAATTGGACTACTAAAATAATGAAATGCTAAAATGCTATGCTAATTCTAGAGCATTGCCATATTTTTCCTCCTAACTTCATAAATTAATTGGGCAACATAAATTACCCAGCAAAAAAGGTTATGATTCTCAAGTAAATGTCAGACATAAAAGCCATAAGAATTTCCAGGAAAATTAGAGATTATAGGGCTACAATATCCTCATAGACATCTTCATGAAAAGAGTAGTATATAAAAGGATGTGTACCATAAATATCAGGTCTAGAACAACTTGCTGCAGCCAATTCACTGCGGCTTTAATGAGCTGCTCTAAAGATCTTGTAACATTACAAGATCTTTAGAGTTGTTCATTAAACAAGTGAAGATCTTGACTTCAGCCATTCTATTTTTGGAACCTCTAGTCACCACTCAACTGCCCATCAAGGATCCTCTGTCCCAGATGGACTTATTCATAGTCCAGTGATTAAGCCTGAACTAGGTGAATTGCAAAACAGCATTAACAATTCTTTACACTCAATTGTCTTAATATTAGATAGAAGTTTACAAGTGAGGTATATTGTCATCTGTTGATACTGTCCTCCTAATTAAAAGTAATGTTATTAAATTCCACATTTCAATCCAGACTTTAAAAGAGTTCAATAGTATTTGGTAAAGAAATGGTGGAATCAAATTAAGTTAAATAGATTGGATAATGTAATTACTTGAAGCCTAGAGAAGGTTTATTCAACTTGATGTCCTCCAGAAGTTTGGGATTAAGTCTTAGAATTCCCAGCCAAGATATTTAGAAAGTTCCTGCTTCTTCTGGAGGAAGATGATCTGAAGTTTTCCATCATGGTTTATTAGATCTTACTCTGTGGACCTGAGTGAGCAAAGGAAAGTGCCATAAAAATAGAAAAAATTATGGTATATTATTTTTAATTTGTATGGTATTATCAGGTTTTATTGGTATGAAAGAAAAAATATCTGTTTAATTTTGATTAGTTTCCATAGAAAATTACTGTAAACAAATTTAATGCAATGAAACCAACATTCTCTTAACTAGAAACTTAACTAGATACAGGTGAAATCTGTACAAATTACAGGAAAAGAAATGATTTTATATGACTTAAAAAGAGGGAATTGGGAGAGAAGAATGGAAAATTCTACAAGATAGGAGTTGCACTGCACATACCATGATCACAAATCCCATATGTTGCCATAATTTGAACCTCAAGTTCAAATAATTTTAATTATGACCCTTGTACACATTTTTCAAAAAGGCAGGCTTATCTCACACAATAGCAACTAACACTCAAAGTGAGTACATCTTTGGAAAAAATAAGTATGTTTTACTGCTTTCATTGCCAAGATCTAATATAGGCTTTTACATTTGTTTGGATAGATTCACTTTTTGCCTTTCTCTAGGGGTGGTCTGGACATTTCTTCTATGTTGTTTCATCTTCCAGAGCTCCTCGGAAAACCACAGAGCTCCGGGATCAACAACGGAGAGGTTGCATACAAAGAATGTGACCCACAGCTCTTGATTCCCCATTCTAGGAGGCAACTGAGGTCTTTGTCAAGTTGCCCACCACATCCACAAGAAAAAGTCCAATCTCCTTCATAAATCCACCAGGGACCATGAATTCATATACTGCTCATCTACATGGAACATAATTACTAGGATTTGAATCATGCTTTTAGGTCTTCCTGATCCTAAATAAACATGTTCCTGTACACACATGGTCTTTGCACAATAAAAGACTACATTTGTACACAGAAACACATGGATATCTCTAGGAACTGACAGGTAGTGTGCTCAAAGTCAGTTGATGAAAATGCATAGAGGAGCTCAACTGGCATCCTCAAATTCTCCAAGACAAAAAGTAGTTACTATATATCTGTGGCACTCAAACTATTCAAAGCCAAGCCAATAGCACAACTTGTTTATAGTGCCCAGCTGGGCCTCTTATCCAACTTTGCACCATTATAACTTGTTTAATCCAAATGTTTGAAGTTGATCCTTCAAGTCCCAAAATATATTTCTAATGCCACCCTGAGATTTGAGACAGTCTTCATGTAAGTGGAGAATAGACTCTAGATTATCATATTTGAGGGGCTGTCACAAAGAATAGGGGAATGACTTATTCTCTAGGGCACCAGAGGGTAGAAGTAATGGGTAGAAGCTTGTCAAAGACAGATACAACCTAGAAATAAGGATAAATTTTCAGACAGTAAGATCAATTAATCAATGGAATAGCTTGCCTCCTGGGGTGAAGCTGCTCCATCACTGGAGAGTTTAAAAAACAGACCGAACAATCATTCGGGTGGGGTGATAAAAGCTCTTCTGTCTTGAACAGGGGATTGGGCTAGAAGATCTGTGAGGTCCCTTCCAGCCCTATGATTCTATGAATTCCCACTAAACTACGTCACCTTGGTGAACATTCAACACTGAGGCTCCTTAGAGTTACAACAAGAGAATGGCTTTCTTCTCACTCAGATATGGGGTTTCAGTTGTCAGACTTTTAACATAATTTCATTGGGAACAGAGTAGAGTACTCTCTATTCTTCTGTGCTTCATAGAGTAGACAGACATAAGATCTGAGCTTCTTGGATGAGGAGTTACCGGTAATCAGAATTTCAGATGCAATTGAGCAGCAAGCGGAGGAGCAGTGCAAGCCTGCCAAAATCATGTAGAAAAGAAAAGTGCTGGGGAGGTCTGGTATCTAGTAGAGGCTAAACTTCTACCTACTGCTCTCAGAAATAGAGGAGGGGCTGCTTTTAGCTTACAGCCATACCTATGCTTTCCTAGAAGTAAATTCCACGGCATCTCATGGGGTCTTTCTCCTAAGGAGATCTCTATAGGCTGACAATATTGTTGGAGCAAATTGTTGCCTAGGTTATAACATCCTATGTGGGAACCAGTAGTGATTCCAGATGTTACCGATCCATAATTTCAGCAGTCCCAGCCAGCAAAGCCATTGAAACAGCATCGCATAGACTTAGGTCCCACAACATCAAAACCTCAAGTTTTCCAATCTGATCAGACTCTTAAAATGTCACAGCTAAGAAGTAAAAAAAAAAAAGTAAGTCAAGTCATAAAGGAGAGATTACATCAAAGAGTCAGCAGGATTAAGTAATATATACAAATATACAGAAGATGACATTACTAATGGCATTCATCCCATTTATAACAGGGAAGACCAAATCTGAAATATTTTTTGCTCTAGTGAAGAATGATAGCCATAGTCTTTTTCAACATAGCATAGCAGTAGCAATAGCACTTAGACTTATATCCCGTTCCACAATGCTTTACAGCACTCTCTGAGTGGTT
This sequence comes from Thermophis baileyi, assembly GCA_003457575.1. NCBI lineage: Eukaryota > Metazoa > Chordata > Lepidosauria > Squamata > Dipsadidae > Thermophis > Thermophis baileyi. The sequence continues at coordinate 2,175,704 of QLTV01000804.1, forward strand.
TACAACACTGGTATATTGCCCCCAACAATCTGGGTCCACATTTTACCCACCTCAGAAGGATGGAAGGCTGAGTCTGCCTTGAGTTGGTCAGGATCGAACTCCTGGCAGTGGGCAGAGTCAACCTGCAATACTGCATTCTAACCACTGCACCAGTAGTGGGTTCTAAAACCCTTTACTACCGGTTTGCGCGCGTGCGCCGCTTCTGCGCATGCGCAAAATCATCCTGGGCGGGTAGGCGGAACCTCCTGCCGCCACTGCTACTGGTTCTAAGAACCGGTCCGAACCGGGAGCAACCTACCGCTGCACTGCACCACACAAACAACATAAGCTTCTGGTTTATTGGTACAAATTACAAATCATCTGATTCTTTATCAACCCTCCTTTACTATTAAGTCCAAGTTACACTTATTTAAAGATTCTGCCAAATAAAAAATTCACAGGGTGAGTCAGAGTATGGACACTATAGATACTACAGCTATAATATTGTAAAATTAGTCAGAAACTTTCCATAGAAGCAATGTTCCAAACAGATTGTGGTCCAGACTTTCTTTCTTTTTTTAAACTGTAATCATCTTATGCATCTTTGTTTTTTTTCTTTTTTTGTTATTTTTATGAAAGCAATAAAAATAAATAAAAAACTCTCCTTTCCAATCAAGTCCAAAATATTTAAAGAACATCAGGCTGAAGAAGGTTGCCTAACAGCAAGGGTGTCAAACTCGAGTCGTCACGGCGACATCAAGTGACGTATCGGGACTATTTTCCCCTTCGCTAAACCGGGTATGGGCGTGGTCAGCACGTGACACATCCAGCTCGCGGGCTGCGAGTTTGACAGCCCTGCCTTACAGAAATTTGGTGATCCTTGAGCCATTGGATTATTTAATTATTCAATTACAAGGTTCAATGAGGAGGGTGAATTAAGGCATTAATGACACATAAAAAAAACCCCAAATCTACTCTATACCCTTGTACTGAAATGGAATGTTCCATTTAATAAATTGTTGTCTCAGCTTTCCCATAGCATTACTCATATATCTGCTGGTAGGTGCTGGACTACCTTCTCCTCACTCTTTCCTTAAGGTTAATTTCTCAAGAACAAATTAGATGTGAATGTAATACTCATATTTGTTCAGACTTCTAACATCTTTATTAATGAGTAAAGAGACTGGTGGCTGTTTTGAACATCATACAGAACATAAAAATTTCTTTCATGCAATAGCATCAGGCCTTTCCTTTCCCGCTTGGCTTTATTTGTAAGTGGGAATAACATAATGAATGAAAATGGCTGCTACTTCATCTAGTTGTATATTATCGATCTATGTACATATGGAATGTAGCTATTTAGCTATATATGAGGGCTTGAATGTTTTCTTATAACATCACTGCCTCCAGATAGAAGACTATGCATCAGAAAAAGCAGACAGGCCAAATCACAGATATCCTAACTCAAAGAGACCAATCTTACATAAATCTGATTAACATAGGGTTTGAAACTTGTGATCTTCTAAATATAGCCACATTTCAACTTCCATAATTGTAACAAGTGGCCATGTTGGCTGGGGCCTGTGAAAGTCAACTAACATCTGTCTTTTTATATAGGATCACCAGGCAGCATGCATAGCATTCTGGAGTCTTCAATGCTCTCTAAGCTTGCTTGTTTGTTTGCAGGTATTTCATTACCCGACTAGGTAACATCATCAGTACTAGTGAGTGTGGGGTTTGCTCCCTGTTTATTTTTTTTTATATACAGTAAGAAAAATATTGGTGGGGCTGTGGTTTCTCTAAGGAACAAACTTTACACTCACTGGTACTGCTGATGTTATCTAGTCAGGTAATAAAAGATTCACAAGCAACGAGCTTGTGCTAGTAGTTAAAGCATCAGGCTAGAAACTAAGAGACCTTGAGCTCAAGTCCTGCCTTAGCCATTAAAGCCACCCAAGTGACTCTGGGCCAATAACTATCAGCGCAGCTGTTAGGACTCTGTCCAAACGGTTGGGTTGGTTAATATAAACAAGCCACAAATCACTGTATGTATATATGTAATATTGCTTTAAATGCATTGGTGCATTCTGACTGGCAGTAACGGCCATAAGAGGGAGCTAGAGAACATGGTTAGTTCTCTCTCTTTTGCTGATTCATTGCTGAGTGACTTCGTGTCTGAAAGTAAGCTCTGTGTGTAGCTAGCTATCTGTGATAGTAAAGAATCTTTGCTGATTAAGACAAAGAAAGGCTGGTAAGAAGACTGCTGTACTTCTGAATACTGACTGATAGAACGTGTATGATTCGGACTGTTATTTGGACTGTGCTATCTCTTTAAGTAAACTACTTTTATACACTTTAACGTATCTGTGTATTGACTGAACCATTACTTATGTCTGCTGCAACATTACGGTTCACTGTGCAAGCCATCAGAAGGGGAGGTTACTCTGCACAATTCCTTAACAGCAGCCTACCTCACAGGTTTGTTGTTGTGGAGAAAGTAGGAACCGGAAGCTGTGTTGAATATGTTCGTTGTCTTGAGTTATTTGTAAAAATAATAAAGGTAGGATAGAAATAAATAAATAAAGAAAGAAGCAAGCTCAGAGAGCACTAAGGACTTCACAGTTCAAACCTGAGCCTCCTCTTACTTTTCTCCACAATAAAAGCACTGTAAGATGGATTGGGCTAGAGTGAGGGAGTCATCCAAAGTCCCCCAATGAGCTTTCCTCCAGATACTGTACATACCTCTAACATATATAGCTTGCATTTCCTTCAAGACTGAACATCTGGGCTTAATATGGAAAGGGCTTCTCTGTAAAAAAAAAAAAGTCCAGTTGTGGACACACCTTAGTGATGAGTTTTGATGTGCACAAGAGAACAAGCTATGGTATTTAAAATGATGGTCCCAGAGACTTTTGTAGCTAGTTTATTGTCTTGAGAGTAGGGAAATCATGACACTGTTCAGACACATACAGTTTCTGTTTCAGACATTTTTATTTCCTTTGGCTTTCTTTTTATTTTAAGAGCAGGAAGCCTCAATAGATGGGGCAGGATGATTCGATTCTTAGAACATAAATATATACCACTTGATTTAATTCTTAGAAGTAGACATGCACCACTACCGGTGTTCTTGGAGTTCAGAGTATAATATAAGACACATTTTCCCTGAAAACACTAGCTTAGAGTCATTAACACATTTTCCTTAGAGACAAAATAAAGTGCAGCAGGCATTCCAAGTCTATATGCAATTACCAATCTGAATTGCACAAAATATTCACTTTACGTTGGAACACTCTTAGAGTGACTACTCTGCAGTGGTATAACCAGATTGTGGTTAGCATCTGATTGCACCTTACTGTGAAGAACTAGGGAAAGGCAAAAATTATTTGGTATTGCATTCCAAAACCCAGAAAGATGAGTTATATCATTGCATTAATAAAGCCAATATATGGAATTCAAAGATAGGAAGCAAATGGTCATCCTAGGTATGGGCATGATAAATGAGAAGTAATTAAAACTTTCCACAGTCAAATTCAATTTATTCAAAGAATTTATGGCGATGAAGGATTAAATGGACAAAAGCATAGAGATTATTGGGTACTGAGTTGATTGATATTAATTTAAAGAGTTTAAACATTGGGGAGAATTACTTATTCTTCAACAACTCTGTTCCCCTTTTTGGGGTGAGATTCCAGGTAGGATCTACAGGCAGACTAGGAAAGAAACCAGCAGGCTGTATAGGGAAATTCCTTGGACTATGTGTTCTCTATCACGGGCAATTACATTTTTTTGTATCAGACCTGAATACTGTGTGGTAAAGCAACTACATGTAGTTCATTTAAGAAATTTCCCATTCTGTAATCACAGGTTCAAGCAAGGAACAACCACAAGATGCTTACTGAGCCACATGGTCCAGTAGATTGGGTTGGTGGAGAATTACAGATTGCACAGAACTTTCCTATATAGAAATGGACCATCATAAAGTTGGCTATAAAGTGTTTGACTTGAAAAAGCAAATGAACACTGATGGGAAACGGTGTTGCTCGAGATGACAGTGTTTTGAGGAACAAGTCAAAACAAGGAGCTTGGTTGATGCAATAGGCAGAAAAATGAAGATGTGATTTGCATTTTAGAAGTAAAGTTAAATTTTCTATTCTTACTAGATGGAAAAGAAGCTGCCTTTAAGAAATTGCTATGGGCTTTTTCTGCATTATAATGTTTTTTTCTGGGCAGACAGAGGGCTACGTGGGAGCAATACATCATGTGTAAGCAGTTTTTTCTTACATGGATGAATGGCATTCCAAAAAAAAAAAAAAAAGGAAGAAATTAAATAAAACTTTATTAAATGAATAAATGGAATACAAAAAAAAAAAAAAAAAGGAAGAAATTAAATACATCATTATTGACAATTCACTGTGAACACTCACTGTAGCTGAAGATGGGGAGTAAGCCTCATGTAGTCTATGGAACTTTTAAATATCTTTTAGAATTTGGCAATCCTAAATCCAAACATTTGATATTAAGCTTGACAAATGACATCCCATTCCTACAGGGCAGTTCAAATGTATACGTGCCATTATTTTTTCTAGTTGCAAAGAAACAAAAACATTTTGTCAATATTAATTTACTGATATGAGCTAATAGCATCCGTTCTCTTTTATTTCCTACGAGACTCAACCCTCTAACCTACTCAGTGCTGTTTTATTTTAACATCAATTGATTTTGCAGGTTAAAAAGAAAACTATTTATGTCAGGGTGTATTTTCAAAAATAAGTAAGCGATTTTAAAAACTGTCTAATACAGACTGTGGTTTCAATTAGCCAGTTTATTTTTTAGTATTAACTGTGTGTGTGTGTGTGTGTGTGTGTGTGTGTGTGTGTGCGCGCGCGCACATGTGTGTGTAAAATTATTTTGTAATCTCCCAACAAAGCAAGACAAGCGGCAGAGAACATTTAGAAAATGAATGGGAGATTGAATGCCCCACTTATTGGAACTAGAACAAGGGAATAGCAGGTATTCAGCTTTTTGCTGACTTAATAAATGAGCGGGATTTATTATATTTTATTTAGCACCATAAACACATGGCGTTCGTGCTCCCAAGTGGAAAGAGCGTCTGAGGGCCTCATTTACAGACCTAGAAGGACAAGTTAATCCCTTATCCTTGCTGCCAGTTTTAGCCACGCTTGCATTTTTCTTGGCACACACTCAAATGTAATGTTGGTGTCATGTGTTTAAATGCCGCTTCAGTCAATATAATTTCTGTCCAGGTCACCTGCAGCATGAATCGAGGGACTGTTTGGTCTTATTACCACCAAGCAGTTACTTCAAACCAAAATCTACCAGCTGTCAAACTGCCAACAAAAGGCTTTTTGCCTGAGATGCGAAGCAGGAAGAGACCATATTCTTAGAAAAGCATCGTTCTCAGTAACTGATAAACCGCAACAGCTACTGGGTTCACATTACCCGTGCACATTAAACCACAAGAATAAGGTTTTTTATATAGTGCAGTATTGGAAGTCATACTCCCCCGCCTTCTCCTCCTCCTCCAACCCAGCCTCCATAAGGAAGGAAAGACCTATGTCCAGCAATAAACTCTTAAGCCCATATCCTCTTTCCCCACCATTAATTATTCCAATAACGTGAGATTTAAATTCTTTGATGCCTTCATCATTTATTACCATCATTGCTGATCTTTTAACAACCATACTGATAAATTTCTCCGGGAAGGCAAATAGAGGGCTAGAGTCCATGTCAAAGTAGCTGCAGCAAGATTCATAGACCCGCTGGTAATGGAGGGCACGGAAGTCATTGTCATGATGGAATTTCTCATTGCAATACTAGGTATACTTCTGCATGCTAAACAGGAACACATGAACGCAGCAGATAACAGCACTGCTGTGAAAGAAAACACCATAGTATGCCAATAGCTCCCATGGTCCCTAAGATTCTTTAGGAGAAGAACAGAATATAATTCTTTATTGGCCAAGTGTGATTAGATACACAAGAAATTTGTCTCTGGTGCATAAGCTCTCAGTGTACATACAAGCAACAAGCGATAAATCATGATCATGATCATAAAATATTATCATCATAAATCATATCATACAAGACTTTGATAGTCATAGGATACTACATAAGCAATCAATGTAAATCATAATAGTATCCTAAATAAATAATAACAAGTACGATGAGGGTAATCAAATATAGTCTATAAAGCCCATGATTACCAGTGTCAGCAATGTGATACGTTTAAGTTTTCATGTTATATTGAAGCAAATCACAGGAACAAGCAAAGTTATAGTTGTACAGTATGCATTGGCATTGTTAAGGAGGTATAATGCAAGGATATACGTTGCACTCCCATTTATTCCATGAAATATTTGAATGGGTCATTCTGAAGTTCATCAATTGAAGTTAAAGAACGCAAATGGAGGGACTCTTGACACTGAAAAGGTTTTAACATACAATGGGGGCTTTTCTTCAGGCCCAACTGAAGCGTTATTGGGCGGTAGTGGACCCAGCAAAGAAGTTCTGATTCTCTGCCTCCATTCCATCTGCCCGGACTGGCAATGCATCTCCATCAAGGTGCTGGGGCAGGGAAATGAGAACTGTCAGAACTTGCTGAGAATGATTTTCATCATTCTTTGCAGGTAAAGTTGACCTGATTCACCTCAATTTGGACTGCAATATTGGGGCAGGTCATAAGAAAGTAACCATGGTAACCACTTGTCAGGTTCATTCCTTTCAGCTTGTAGATCTGAAGGATGTATCCAGAGTGTGCGGAGAAATAAGGGCCATTACTTACTTACTCAACCCTTGCCCTTCCTGGCTAATTAAACCGGTTAGGTTGGGCTGGCCCTATGGTTAAGGGATGTGATCAATGCCTTCTCAAGCAAAGGATGTATTCCTGTATGCCTTAAGGAGGCAATTATAAAACCTTTATTTTTTTTTAAAAAAAATCCTCCCTTACACTTGTCTAGTCAGATTAACAGGAGAAGCATTTCTAAAGATGCCCTACTACTATCAAGTACATAAGAAAGGGTCTCCACTAGTGTGGCTTCCAGGAAGTACTTGGTTCCTACTCTCCCAGTTGTGAGGATGTTGGTAAAAACAATTCTTTTCCAGGTTTGAACAGTTAACTCGTTTATTTTAAGGTTTGCTTTAGTCGGAATTCTAGTTCTATTAGTACTGCTTTGTTCCTATTTTGCATCTTCTGTATTTTCTGACAACGGTATTTACCCATATTGATTAAATTCACTGCACTCCAAAACATGATTGTTTAAGTAAAATGATCAGGGATGTAGCAATTATATTACTACATATATGAATAAATCATGAACAAACACAGGTTTCCATGATACTGGTCACCACATTATAAAAAAATATGTTGAGACTCTGGAAAGAGTGCAGAGGAGAGCCAACAAAAATGATTAGGGGTCTGGAGGCTAAAATATACGAAGAACAGTTACAGGAATTGGGTATGTCAAGTCTAACAAAAAGAAGGACCAGGGGAGACATGATAGCAGTGTTGCAATATTTGAGGAGCTCCTACAAAGAAGAGAGCAATCAACCAGTAGAACAGTGAGAGGAATTAACCAGTAGGTGCTCCATTACTGGAGGCTTTCAAGACACTGGACAATCATTTATCTGAAATGGTAAAGGGTCTCCTGTTTGAGCAGGGGATTGGACTAGAAGACCTGCAAGGTCCCTTCCAACTCTATTATTCTATGTTCTAAGGTCCTTACATGTGTAAGTCTCACATTCCATCTTTGTCGTAATTTCTGGTTTAAAAAAATCAGATGTGAATAGATGTCAAAACTTTGGGGAAAATGCTGTTAGTTGAAGAAGCTAGCCTTCTTCAGACTGAGCTTGACCCAGCTAGCATGATGTTATAATCTATCCTGATTGCAGAACAGCACACTTGGGAAACTTAGGATTCTGAAAGAGATGCAAATATTCTGACATGGTATGAAATAGTTTTTCGTGTATATATGATGTATATACATATATGGTGCAGGTGTGGGTTTCACTTACCTTCGCTACCGGTTTGGAACTGTGAATGCGCTTGCGGGGCGCTTCTGCACATGCGCAGAACCTTCTGAACATGCGCAGATCGTCTGTGATGATGTCCGGGCGGGTGGGCGGAGCCTCCCGCCACCGCCGCCGCTACCGGTTCACCCAAACCAGGGCGAACCGGTGGCAACCCACCACTGATATGGTGATTCCTTGAAAATTATACCTATTGTTGAACAATATCTGAAAAAATAAACTGGAAAAGCGAGTCTGATTAAATGAATTAGGAAACTATTAAAAACTGAAGCTACAACAGCCATATTTTATTGTATCCAGAACCAATCTTCGCTTGAGCTGAGCACTCATTGATTTTAAAGGTAAGCCTTATGATACATTTCCACGTTTGTGTTAGTCTCGTCATTGTAAATGTATGTTTTCCTTTTTCTCCTCCCATTAGTAGCTAATTTTTAAATGTTCAAAATGCTTTACAGGGAAATAGGTTTCTAATTCTACTGATCACGAGATAACTCAAAACATCTAAGCCACACTTTCACAAACTGTAACTCACCACTGTCAATATTGTCAAACCATGAGTTGTGATGGCAACTGAGGAGTTCCATATTGATTATATATTATTATTATTATTATGGTATAGTGGATTCTTGGAAGTTTAAAATCTGATAAATACTAATCTACTATTAAACTATGCTCCAAAGTTTTGGACTGCATTAATTTATCAAGAACTTTGAATAAACTGTGCTTTGATGGTTGTGAAGAAGACACGTGCTATACTCCAAGAAAGTGTTTATATATAGAATTACAAATATTGGTTCAATGAAATTTGCAACTCTTAGCCTTTGTTTCAAAGGAAAATTAAGATTGGATAATAAGTTTCTTAGTGGTCTAGGTTTATATTTAAAATCTGAATTTAAAATTTTATATCAAAGGAAAAGTAAGGAATACTTAACATTTTGAATTTTTTCCTAGTTTTTAAAATATATTTTTTGCTAAATCTTGCTTAGGATTTTCCTTTTATGTGTGTAATACTTTCTATAAGAGCACTATAGATTGCATAAACAACATATACAATTGTTATCAACCATAAGATTATTTTAAACTCAATAAAAATAATAAAAAGATGGCACCTCAGGAGGATCCAAGAAATTTGATTTTGCTTCCTCCTTGGGCCATCCCAGGAGTGGGTTCCAACTTACCTCGCTGCTGGTTCGCTCCCTCCCACGCCGCGTGGGCGCGCCTCTTGGGCGCGCACGCACTTTGCACGTGCGCGCATGCGCAGTAACAAAAAATCCAGGGGGAAAAACACAGCCGAAAAAAGATGGCCACTGCATGCACAGTGCCGGAAGTCGGCTTCTGCACATGCTCAGAAGGGGAAAAAAATTAAAAAAATATTTTAAAAAAAATTCAAATAAAATTAAAAAAAAGATGGCGGTCCCCACGGACCGGCACCAACTGATCCGGTTCGGTGATGTCATCGTGACATCACCAGCGGGCCGCTACCGTTTCGGGAGAACCGGTCCGAACCAGGAGGAACCCACCCCTGGGCCATCCCTCCAAAAAATGTATGCATCTGGTGTTGCAGCAACATATTAAGTGATATTTAATAAGCTTGCTTACATGTGAAATACCTATTCTCGGCAGTTGCTCTTACAAACTTATTTTAACTTTAATCAGTGTCTACTAACACAACTTCAGAGACATACTTTGAACTCAGAGAAGTTGCTAAATAGACTTTCAAAGAACTCTTAATTGCTTCAATTTGATTTGAGGCCAAACTTTTTTGAGATAACTAGTTTTAATTTTCCCAAAATGCAAACAAGAGGAACAATTCTACTTCCATCCCAGTAATTTAATTTGAGGCAAAATTTCGGTTACTTTTTTTGTTTTTTTAAGTGTCGGGATCACGTATTGCTCTGCATTGAAGGAAAAATTCTGGTTTGTTGCAAATAATAATAATAATAATTATTATTATTATTATAAATCCTTATTTAAATGATATAAAAATGTTCTACTTTGCCCTGAAAAAATACATGCTTTGGGATTGTTCATGACTGATTCTTTCCCCCACCTCAAACCTCTAGCTTAAATGGTGAATGGCTGAGTTCTGAGTCTGAATAAACAGTGTGGGAGGTGACTGTTCTGTGAGGCCCATGTAAAGGATGCAATCATTCTTCTTTCTTAGTCTGTTTGGTATTAAATCAAGTGAAACCAGCTCAATTACTATACGCGACATTCATTCCACCACTGGAAGATCAACATACAGCATATGCTTTCCAAAAGGAATGGAGAAAACACATATTCAGTCAGGAATTCTCCCAGCTTCTGCTGCTTAATTGTGTATAAAGTTCATTGACTTGCTGGTTACTGTCAGATGATCTAAAGCCTGTGGAAAAAAAATGTCAGGAATGCCGCGATCTGGGCAAAAACAAAGCCCACAGACTGCTTTAAATGAAATAAAATTCAGCCTGCCACCCAGAGGAGAGAAGTCACCAAACCCAGGGATGTGGGATCAACCCTGGTTTAACTTCACTCAAATATTCCCAAAGCCAATATAATTTAAAAAAAAAACACTATCCTTTCTAGAAACCAGCTTTTGAATTTGTAAAGTTAGTTTTGCTTCTGTACAGGCTGCATTCGAAAAATGAAGGGAGGGTAGAGAGACCATCTGAAGGGTAGAGAGAGACCATTCGAATCAGCCACATTCAAGGTTTTCTAGTGGTTACCTTATTGTAAGCTGGGAAGTGCCTATTAAAAAAGCTCTCCACAGCCTTAGCTGAACCTCTTAGCATAATCTTTGAAAAATCTTTCAGGACTAGCTCCTTACCCAACTTATGGTCACTAGCCACAGTCATCCCTATCTTCAAAAAAGGAGATCCCAGCAATGTCGAAAATTACAGACCAATCTCATTATGTTGCGTCACCTGCAAAGTCATGGAATCAATCATAAACCAATCCATTACCCTCCACCTAGAAACTAACAACCTACTTTCTAACAAACAATTTGGTTTCAGGAAAAAATTATCATGTAATCTGCAACTCCTACTCTGCAAAATCATATGTACTACACATCTCTATCAGGGTAAAGCAATAGACGCAATTTACA